>JAGDQP010021286.1:0-19070 GCA_022664845.1 Lepisma saccharinum
TGCTCTAAAGCATGTTTGCAAAACTGGAGGAGCATTCGTGGATAAACATCCAAGTGGTCCATGGCAAGAGGCATGACAGTGCCATGACGGGTTTCAGGGAGCGTGTGGCTACGATGCGCTACTTTATCGGATGGTTGCAAGCTGGATAAAGACGTTTTGTGTAGGCCGAAGGAAGCAGCTGATTCGGCCTGTAGTGGTTGTCCGTTCATTACGGAGGAGTTAGTGCGAGGTTTCCTGCACAATGATCGTCACTAGACTGTCATGGATTTTTCCGTAGAAGTTGGGCTGAACCACTAAACTGTGTGGCACCAATGGAATCTTTACATGAGAAAAATCGCGGCATGCTGGGTTTCCCACCACCTCACGGAAGTGCTGAAGCGGCACCGGTACACGGTAAATGGTCTTCTCTAGACAGATACCGCATCGAAGGGAACGCATTTCTTTACCCTATTGTTGCTATTGACGAGACATGGACACGGGTATACGACCCCACATTAAAGCGACAGTAGAATGAATGGCTTCACCAAGGATCGCCGTAACCAACATAACTGCAACAGAACCCAGTAGGGCGAAGGTAACGTTGATAGTGTTGTACGACTACGAGGGAGCTATCCTTAGTCATCCTGCAGGTAAAACTGTCAACGCAACGTACTATCAACAAATTGTCCAGCATGACTTGCAACCGGCTAAGTGTCGTAAACGTCCGTGCGTTTCCTGGAAGACACACCACCTTGCATTTTGCATGACAAAGCCCTTTGTCACGTGGTAGGTAAGGCGATCCAATTATGGCCAGGTGGCATTGCAAGGTATTGGAACATCCACGATACTCACCAGACATAAGCTCCTGTGATTTAGACCACTTTTCCCGTTTTAAAGAACTGTTCCGATGCATCAGATTTCCATATATTCTCTTCGTGCTACGCGTCGTAGGGTGGTCCGTCGTGGACATCAACAGTAACTATTTCACCAATGGCATAAAACGGCTACCACAGGAAACAGTGCAGGACAACGCAGAAGAATATGTCGAAGGCGTGTAATGTGATTACCAATATCAGTTCAATACAATGTCTGTATTAACTATGTTGTCACTACTTTATTTACTTTTTATGTATGATCAGATTTTGTGAACAAATATGGTGCTATGATACGTTTTTGTTATCTTGGTAAAGATTCGGAAAACAAGCGGAAATAATGGTAAAATCTATATCTATTGGTAATACAGATAAATTTGTATATATGGTCGAATATGTGAACCGTCGGACAGGTAATGACATGGAGGCAAATGTACATAGTCAAAAGTGTACAGTATGGTTCGTACGAAAGGAGGAAGCTCCAGAAACGGAAAATCATCGTCGGTTAGTGGCCATATGCAGTGAATGCGCACCGGCATGAAAAACTATGTTCAACTGGGTACAAGGTTTCAAGAGTGGGAAGGATGTGTAAAGAAGGTGTCAGCAATTGTCAAGTGATCGCAGACTCTTGGCACCATACAAACCGCGGAATAGCTGGTTGTGGCAAATCAACGCATCATATTCGATGAATTTCAACGGCAAACTAGTCTGTGTCGAGGAACGCTGCATGAAATTATTCATGTCGATCTTAACATGAGCCAATTTTGTGCAAACTGGATGTCCCTCAGTTTGACATAACAGCACAGTGCTTCGTGCCGGTGCGTATTCACCACATACGGTCACTAGCTACCGATTGATTTCCGTCACTAGAACTTCCTCCTTTAAATAGGAACTTTGCTGCCCACCTTCGACCGTGTTCATCTTCCTCCATGTGCATCAGTGTGTATCTTTCTTTATTTGTCCGCCAATTCACTCACTTCTGTTTGAAAATTGCTCTGTCGGTCTCACTCTGTACGCTTCGCCTGCCACCTAGTGGCAGACTGTTATTCTAGGACGGACCTAGTAGTACAGTGTTGATGCGTCGTTCACACCTCCGGTATACAAGAACTACAACACCTCCGGTATACCAGTCCAAATTATTTCCGAATGCCCTTAATCTATCTGCCTATATACCTATTTATATCTATCTAAATAATAAAATAAGGGCGGAAAAAAGATGACTTATAAATTTTAAGTCAAAGAAAGGTCCCACAAACATAAAAAGATGGCAACGTTTCATCGAAGTCGTTAAGATAAAATAAGATAAAATGAAGTGTATGAACGGTAATAGCGCTATGGCTTACGCCCGTCCCGTCATCGAAGTCGTGTCCACATAGTAGAAATAGTAAAGAACAGTAAGAAGTTGTGGTAAGGAGCGGCCATATTGCCAGCTCTATGTATATATAAGACAAAGGAAATCCGGAATGGAAATTTTATTTAAAACTAGACATGTAAAAGATATACACCATATTATTCCAACTGTAAACACATAAATAACACAAATATAAGAAAACTATATTTCAATATGGGTATTTTGTGACTGGGTGTGTAAGGAGACTGGAATACCTTGGTTTGTTGATGGCACAAAAGTAGTGATGGTTGTTAATTCGAATGTTCAAAACTCCTTCTGTTTTCCTCACTTCAATGATATTACAGAAATTTGCAACTTAGGATGTAAATTATGTTACAGGTGTGCTGAGTACCCTTGAGAGTTAAGGTGTGGTATTCTTTAACATTATTGTTACTGACCTTAGGAGAAGTGATAAAAACGTAGAAGTTCATATATCATGGTTTCTTCATATCTGTGCGCCAGTTGAGGGTAGTAGCTGGGAAGAATGCGTTTCGACTAACATGTTTCTGAGACAGGAGGAAGGGGGAGGTTGAAAAACTCATCTAGGTTTGGTGAAAAATACTAATCTTGTATTTTTTAAACTTTATTTATAGCCTTTAGGCATCTAAGGCTCGGGCCACTAATGTATCTGGGTCGGATTGAAGAACGTTGAAGTGAGAATGTAGGATTTATGCGATCTTTGCTAGTTTGGGATTAAACTGGGTTATTAACGTCGGAGTATTGGGATTGCTATTGGGAGTGTGGATAGATTGAATGTGCTCTGATGCACGTTGGATCTGATTTTCTTCCGGCTTTACTTTGTCTTAGTTTTATATACATATATCAAATAGATATTGTTCTATCCTTCCGTGTTGTCATCATAAACAATCTGCTCCTTACGACCAGCATCAGATTCAGAAAACCAATAATATTTACACAAACATATTAACATTTGTGGAAATATAATAATGTGTTTACAAAAAGATTACAATGCATAGATACGATACATGAATCATATCTTAATATAGAATTCGTATCCATGTATTACTATTGACTGTAGCATTATTGTTTCTGTTTAGTAATTGCCTAATATTTGCAGTGATCCCTTCTAAAAACATTCTTGCTGTTGCTTTCGTTACTTCATTTTTCAGAGAAAACCAAATCAGACAAAAATCTCTAAATAATATTAATTTTAAATGAAATTAATATTAAATTTCTCTAAATAGTTGAGCAGTCCCGATTATGGGATTATTTTAGGTATTTAGCACATTTTATTCAGACAATATTCAGACTGTACGACTCATCCGATCTTGTAAGAATAATGAAATCACAACAACTAAGATAGGTAGGACATGCAGCTTAGATGGGGTCCAAACGACGATCATATTCCATCGTGGTTGGAAACCCGGAGGGAAGAGACAGTTGGGAAAGCCGATACGTCGTTTGGAGGACAATGTTAGAAGATATCTTCGAGACGTAGGCGTTCGTGATTAAAACTGGCTTCATGTTGCCCAGGATGGAATCCAATAGCGAACGTTTCTTACTGGTGCGATGTATTTTGTTACGTATCTTTTCTCTGTTAGGCTAGCATACGTATACATTGTCGGCAGAGCAGAAATATAACTTTGATATAGTATTTTCTTGGGTTCTATTGTATAAACCTAACATATATTACATACAGTAGGTTAAACTAAGACAGGATTCCGTAAGTTTACTCACTTTCTAGATTTCATCATTAACAACAAAGACAAGCAAACATAAGAAAAGTCTAGATTTTTTTGTTTGTTAGCAAATATTTTATTTTCCTTGATCTTAGTAAGATTGCTATTTAAAGCTTTATTTTCTTACCATATATTTAATTAACATTAGTACTTTAAAACAGAAATTACAAACACGTAAAGTACTGTGTGTAATTTTAGTTTTATATCTTCTTAGATTTTCTTTCTATAGATTCGCTTTCATTTCTTAAAGGTATCTCTCACTTTTTTTAAATCATTTCATCTAGCGCAAACTTCAAGTTCATGTCCTAAATTGTTTAACACTTTTAAACTTGCTCTTTTCATTGGTACATTGCTATGGGCATCATCATAACTTGTTCCTGATTACATTCCATATGTTCCCATACACAAGTTATTTCCCTTACATAATACCCCCAGGTTGTAAAAAAAATATGTTGTTGCAAACAACAATAATTTTCCTACGAATGACCGTCAAATACGTAACTTCCTTTTCACTTTTTTTATCACTATTGAGAGATGCAGTCTCTCAATCACATTTCCTTGCGTATGATAAGAGTCCCAATCTTGAAGCACATACGCAACCGATTTTGTATACTCAAGCTTCTATATTAAGGCACTCACAAATCTGAACTTGGTGCACTACTATCAAGTTTCTGGTCTTCTTTCTTAAGAATTTGTTACCTTAACCTTTTTCGAGCCTTCCTAGATTTTGGTTTCTTCTTTCCCATAATTTGGACGTGTTCTGCTTTATAGATTTCCTTCAACCATAGCTGCCAGTCTTGTATTGTTCTGGGTTTACTATGAACCTGAACAACATGAGACTCTGCTGAACTTTGTTTGTGAATATGATTTTCTTCCAACTTACATCTATCCTGCACCATTAATACTTTATATTCACTTTCCTTTGTTGCACTCTCATTTTTAACCATCTGATCATTTTCTTTCCCTATTTTCTCTTATATGCAGCATGACGTTACTACGTCTACTTTCCGAAACTCCATTAAGACTCGTTTGTTGTCCATTATTAGAATATCAAAATAATTTATAAAATATTGGCCCAGAATGTCATATGAACATTTGTCTAAATACTTGGATTGGAATCATATGACAGGTTTCTAGGTTAACCACAATTTCTAATTAACCCTTAATATATTTTATTTTGTATCCATCCACTGTCTTAACAGATACGAAATCAGCACCAGTATTATCAATTTGTGCTAAGTATATTTGTTTTTAATTTTCATAAAAAAAAAATCCTGGCTCAGATTGAGCATGTCGCCCCTGTGTCCAATTCTGTAATGCGAATTTTCATGGTTTTTGTCAGCATATTTTTAGAATCTTCAGCAAGAGCTTGGAATGCTTTACAAATTTGATGTGTTTCATCATATTTTGTGGTTCTGCTTCCTAGCCGAACCTTGTACTATCTCCGATACACAATCCACAATCGCCGTATTTCTATCAGATTTGATATTTCTCATAACATCATTCTTTGGTACATAATTATCATCTGACCCTTGCTTATTGAAATCGTCCTTCAACAGTTCTCTACATTGATGGTCATCCTCCACAAGACACAATCTATGCCTATTTTGTTCTTGTGTACTATTTGTTAGTTCACGTTGTTGATTAATATTCTGATAATCTTGCCTGATACCTAATTGATATATCCCTTTAATACTCTCATTGCGATTTACTCTCAAGTTAGATAAGTTATTATAATATTTATTAGGTTGAGGTACTTTATTTTCCATTATTCTCGAATGATTCTCCGAATCTCTATCAATGGTTCTACATGATGATACAAAAGAGTCGTATTTTCCCACCACATTCTTGATGAGTTCTTCCAGTGCATTACAATTGGAAAATAATAAGTCTCGTTGAAAGCGACTTGGCAACATATTCATTATTATTTCATATAATTCATGTTGCGAAATAATTTCGTCAATCGTGGTCATTTGTGTTACCAGTTCTTGAATCTTCTCACTATACCACTCTACTTTTGCCAATCTATACTCTTGTTTTTGAGTTCTTTTCTCTTTAACTTTACTCTCTCTTGACTACCAAATACATCTAAAAATAACAAAAAAATCAGCATAAGTTCTAATTTTACTGCGGTGCAACCACAGTATACATTGGGCAGGTCCTATCATTGCTCTCTTTACCGCCATCATATGTTCTGCGTGACTCAAACCCACACACGCTAAATATGTAGTTAATCTTTAAAGGTATACAGTAGGACTCTCCTTACTGATGTCGCATTTTCTAAAAGCTTTTCTTCGCGCATCTCACCTAGATTTGCTATGCGCATACGAAAGTCTATTAGCAAGTTGGACTGTTCTTCTATACGAATACGAATAGTATTACACAACACTTAGTTCTCTTGTATCAGTTTAGTGATACCTGATAGCTTTACTTGCATATTTTTGTCCAATTCGGAAAACATAATCCTCTGAGCTTCGAGAAATCCCTTCCGATTTGCATAAGACAAAACCATTAGTTCCGTGTTTTGATCATAAATCAGTCTTTGCACATTACTCTGTCCTTGGAATAATAAATGTAATTTCCTTCTCATTTCGTTACATACAGTTAACACTGTCCTTTCTTCATTGTCAGATAAAATTTTATCCTCCTGTACTAGCCGGAGTACTTTTCTCTGCCACATTCTTAAGAATACCCTTCGATTTTTTTTAGAAACAACATCATCTAATGCACCTAATCCATTAGGGCTAGTATTCTCATTAATGTCTTTCTCTCCATTAGAATTCATCTTGCAAAAAGTACCCCAAGAGCTGGTTAAACCATTTATATATGTTACGTATCTTTTCCCTGTTAGGCTAGCATGCGTATATATTGTCGGTAGAGCAGAAATATAACTTTGATATAGTGTTTTCTTGAGTTCTAGAGTATAAACGTAACATATATTACAGTAGTTTAAACTAAGACAGGACACTTTCTAGATTTCATCATAATCATTAACAACAAAGACAAGGAAACATAAGAAAAGTCTAGATTTTTCTGTTTGTTAGCAAATATTTAATTTTCCTTGATCTTAGTAAGATTGCTATTTAAAGCTTTATTTTCTTACCATATCTTCAATTAGCATTAGTATTTTAAAACATAGAAATTACACACACGTAAAGTGCTGTGTGTGATTTCAGTTTTATATCTTTTCGGATTTTCTTCCTATCGATTCGCTTTCATTTCTAAAAGATATATTTCTTTTTTAAAATCATTTCATTAGCGCAAACTCCAAGTTCATGACCCTAAATTGTTTAACATTTTTAAACTTGTTCTTTTCATTATTATATTGTTATGGGCATCATCATAAATAACTAGTTTCTTACTACATTGAATATGCTGTCATACACAAGTTATTTCCCTTAGAACTTGCGAGTTGCTTAACCCATAGAGTTAGTTAGTTAGTTAATGTTCAGATAACATTAAGATTACTGAAATTTAGAGCGCTGTGACCATCAAAAATTTTACAGTACTTGCGGTATTTATGACATGGTTTTTGAGTACAGGCAAAATTGATTTTTTATCCACATTGCACCTGGTAGAAGAAAGCAATATCGTTAGTTTTACCATATTCAGTATAAAGTTTCTCTAATCTAAAAGAGTGACTTACGAGTGGTAAGTGCTATGTGGCACTAATTGGTTATTGGACGAAGGGCGTTTAATTTAAATAGGTCCTTGATCGATTTTTATAACGAATGAAGTTTCCTTTTTCAGTTGTTGTTTCCTTATTTTAAAATGGAAAATGTTACGACAATAGTTCCCTACGTGAATAAATAAATAAGAACAGGTTCTTCAGTAGTTATTACATGGATGTCGATAAATATAATGAGATTGTTTAAAAGACCTGAGAAGTTCTTCGTGGGAAATTTTAGGATAAGATGATTCTAGTAATGTAACAATATTGGATGGACTATCGTTTGTGAGATGTATTAAAACAGGTTACAGTTGATATCTGAATTATTATTGTCATCTTCATATAAAGGAGTTATGCAGAATCTTGTTGTCTTCCAAGTTGGAGAATCTGATTATAATAAAGATTTGGAATCTAACCTATCAATTGAGTTTAGTGAGCGTTAGGTTAGATCACAACTGCTTTGATAATGTAGAATAGTTAGTAAATCTTATCTACTACTTACTCAATATTGTGTTGGTGCAATACTTGTAATTATTTGGTTGGAAGTAATAATATTTAAAATACTTTCACGTGCAATGAGTTTTTGGGTTTTGATATAAAATATTTTAATTAGTAATTTTTGAAGAACTTTTTGTTAATCTGCCGTTAAACGATACTTAGGTTTCAATTGAAATCCTTATTTTAATTACAGATAGCTGAATGGAACTTGCAAGGATTGCCAAATGATGAATTGTCAATCCAAAATGGCATTATAGTAACTAAGGCTCAACGGTATCCTCTGTTAATTGACCCGCAAAATCAAGGGAGAACGTGGATTAAAAATAAAGAAGCAGCCAATGATTTACAGGTATTATGCGTCTCATTTATTTTAAAAAGTAATACTCTTATTGATTTCATGCCTTGGGATAGTTAGTGGCATATGCTCCTTCTTCATTTAGGGAAAATGCAACTAACTTCAGTTTATGGGAAACCATTAGTTGGTATTGTTAGTTCGTAAGTTATAATCTGGGGGAACGGCTACTTTATTTTTTTTATTTACAAGGTAGGTAACGTTTGGAATTAATATGCAAGGTACTGATTAATATGCAGTTCTATATCAGTAGTAAGTTTAACAATTTTAGCGAAAGGATTGATGATTTAAGAATTAGAACTAGATTCGAAAAACATGCATAATAATAATAACAATAATATCTGCAAATTTCCCAATTATTTAACATAGGAAACGAATTTGGGAAAAGAGAGATTAGAACCTTTCATATTCAGTGCGATGGACATGTATAAGAGGATATATAATGTATATATTTAAAACTGAAGAGTGGAGACGTGAAACAATCTAATTTAATTCTGACATTAAGAGTCAGATTCATATTGAAGAACAAAACACATTCCAAACTTTGCAAGGGCATACTTAAATCAAGCCCGAATCAGCGTGTTCAAACTTCGAAGTTTTGATAAAAATATGCCTGAAGCGAAATAAAAAGTGATGCTCATGAGATAAGACGAGATAAAAATGTGTGTCTATGTTAATGTATATTTAATCTTCAAATCCGAGGTACAGTCATGGGCACGAGAATTGTTCCTTCCTGTAAACCCAACCGTTGACTCCTGTACTGTGAATCCGTCTTTCTGATGATGTTTTAATGTTCTGGTTTCCTCAGCACGTTCCTAGAACAGCTGAACCAGTTCCGTGTTGTCAAGTTCACTTGGTCCATCTGAAACACAAAAGTCATATTCATTGATGTAAGCACAACTTTGGGAAACAACATCCTTACCACTTCCGTTCATATAAAACCAACCAACCACATGCAATACTTGCATTATTCAGGTTCCCATCCTTACCACTCCAAAAAAGCTATTGCCTTCTCCCTTGCCCTCAGAGGACTACGACTGAGTTCCACCACTCCGCAACCGAAACCTATAACCAACGCCTCCACAAGCCTCTAGTCAACTGAGGCTACCCACTTAACCTCGTAATCAGATTCGACGTGCAGCCATACACACTCACCCTACTAATACTCCCAACACCAACCCGAATCCTCCGGCATCAGTCACTGAGTTTCGTCCTAAATTTAGCAAGATCAAACAAATTCTGCATTCCCACTTCTGACCCCGATACCAGATCTGTCTTTCTCACCAATCCGAAATAATAATTTCGGTATCATCCCAATCTTAGAAATCATGGTCCACATTAACCCTTCGTCCCATTTGCCTTTAGTTCCCTCCCACAAATGTAAAACCTTTTCCATCCTTATTAAGTCTCCAACTATCTCTGTCAGCACAGCCAGACGCAACTCCATTCTACGTTCCAAACTCGTCATATATATCTAAACCTGTGGACTCTGCCTGGCATTCTTTGTGGGGGGAAGTTGGTGGTCCCTTGAAACTCCGTGTCAATAATCACCGCCACTTTTCCGTCACCCACAGATACTCTTCGCCAGTGTCTACACACACATACAATTACACAACACTGACATCGATGACAATTTCGATGAAGCTATAATCCATACCCTATCCCCCACCACAAACTCATCCACACGTCGTCTCTGGGAAGGTGCTTTCATTCAGGTCTTGAGAGCAAAACTGAAGTCTGGTCTAAACCTGCAGTAACTTTTTCTTCTCTGCACGTCTACGCCCACACTTCCGCTCCTTCCCTGCCCATTCACTTCCATCTATTTCGTTTTTCTTTCTTTTGTTTGTCATATATTTTAGCGGTTCCTATACTGACTCCCATTTTTTGTGATTGACTCGGCAACCTTTTCATTGCGTTTCCTATACTATATCCCACTTTCTCTGACTGCATTTTCAAAATAAATCCCACTTTTTATGGATGCGTTTTCTATACTGTGTCCCACTTTCTCCGACTGCGGTTTCTATACCGAATTCCACTTTCCTAACTGCATTCCCTTTACTGAGTCCCAGTTGTTATTATTATTATTATTTATTGTACCGAGTTCAATTTTCAGCACAAAAATAATTTCCAAAACCCGTTTCCCATCAGTACTTGCCCACGCGAAGAATGTTGTCAATTATTTTTTATGTGGACATGCGCAATTTTGTTTTTCTATCTCTTCCAATTGTCAGTGTGTATTCAGTGAACTTTTTTCTTGTCTACAACTGAGGATGGCAGAAGCCGAAAACTTTATAGTTTTAAGCGGTGTCGGATCTATGGGGCAAAAGGGGGCAAGCACCCCAGACGGCACGTTTAGGGGGGCGGCAAACAACTAAAAATAGATTGTTCAAAATTTCAATACAGGTGCGCTAAGACATTTTTATGTTATAACATATCTTCATCTTTAAAATTCGAAACCGCGATTCAAGTCAGATAGGCAGGTCTACTCAAGGACAGTCCACATATACGTTCGTATACCCTTTTTGAGGTCTTCTGTCTTACTGGAGTTAGTAATAATGATGCCACAACAGACTCCAGAGATGATAACAAAAGTACACTACGTAATGCGAGACAGTTTTGAGGCCGTCGCGTCATCCGTTCGTGTTGTTTGGCTAAAAGACGATGGAAAGGGCGGTAAAATTTAACTTTGCCCCCATAGAAAAATTTCTAGATCCGGCACTGGTTTTAAGTGTGTAATTGTGCACGTGATTTTCGTCAAGAGACTACGTAAGTACAATTCCTTTCCTCTCTATTCAAATTTCACCTATTATATTGCCTATCTGGCCTTTTCTTATATGTACTAATGGATATTTAGATATATAGTGCGTTTCATAGCTCGTGTCTCCTTTTTCTTCACCGTTTTAGGACAGAAAGAATCGATATTTTTGCTGTAATTTTACAATCACATGAGGAAAATACGTAGGAATGCAATAAGGTTAAATGCATAAATATTTGAGAAACTTTTCGTCGTTTTTCGTCCCGTAAACTGCGAAAGGGATATTTTTAATTCAGAGCATTCACAGAACGTCTTGGCAAATAGTTCTGCGAATGAGGCAAAGAATGAAAGGAGAACGAGGGGAATGTTACAAGCTATTGTTAAATGTATACTAAAGAACAATATCAAAATTAACATTTGCAACCAGAATATCTCCACAATCTACCAAACAAATAAATTTTCCTTTTAAAAATATTCTTACTACCATGAATCTCTTCAGATGCAGTTAATAAAGCGCCAGTTCAAAAAATAAAAGTTTTTTTTTAAAATAAAAAAAATATATAAACAGTGTTCGATTTGTTCAATTTACGGAGCGGGGCAAGAATTCCCTGGACACGTAAAATAGGTAATCTTATGCCGTATCGTATCCCCGGATGGGGGAATATTTCGGAAAACAGAACTAGGGAAGACTTTTACAGAGAGGGGGAATTTCCAACCATCCCCGCTACAAATTGAACCCACCGAAACTAATGCAGATCTTGTGTGACAGTCAAACAAGTAACGAAATATTCGGGACTAATACATAAAATGGTCTGTATCAAGTATAACCGAATAATGGTATTATGGATTATAATACAGTTAATGTTCGAAATCCAGGACAAAAATTAATAAATAGGGATTTCTAGAGTGTATTTATGTTTCATTGTTTTAGTAGTGCCTCACCTACCATATCAATCACAAGCCGCCACTGGTTATTATTGGGTCTTAGTATCTTTGCATGGAAAGTTGTACTTTCTGTAGTTTCATATTAAATGCAATTATATTAAGTCTACATGCATAATGGTTTGGGGAATAAAGAAAATTTAGAGCACTATAACTCCTGAATCACAGATAGATTGATATCATGAATGGCTGTGTCATATGAACAATTGAATATTTCTTGATAAATTAACCTCATCATCAATTTTACAAGTTTCTTTGCTTTTTCAATCATTGTTAGATTTTAAACAATGATCATTCTTTCACGGTCCGATGTTGGATGAACAATTTATTATTTTTTCATGTACTAAATTCACGTTTTTATACATCATACAACGTATCGGGCCAGGCGTAAGTCATAATGCTGTTGCCTCCCACATAATTAATTTTATCTTATCTTCACAACATTTCGAATACTCATGCAGTCATTATCAAGTTACTGGTTCATTCCATGTCAAAACGACCAAAAATGAAAAACAAAAAAAGATTGTCACTACTATTTTGATTTGGATGAAACTTGGCAGTGTGATTGGGCCAAATGAGAAACTGAGATTCTCCAAAGATTAAAGTTTTGAATTGCATAGTGTTGGTTTTACAGGGTTTAAAAATTTAGGGTTAGCCGCCTTCTCGGATGATTTGCTACTCTGTTTCAAGATGAAAATAATTAAGGATAATCTAAAGCAACGATCTGCAACAAAATATGGCAGCACAACCTCCGTATATGTCTAATGTATTTTCACTGTTACACGAAATTTCATTGCTGCTGCTACAAATTCAAGCCTAGAGAGGTTAAACTTTCAGATGAAAGTTCATAACCAATTCAAGAGCATGATCGATGCCGATTTTTAATTTTCTTTTTTGTTCATTGTTGAAAGAACTTCATTGTTATAGGTTTCGATATTCACAACAATGAAACGATTTCAACAATGAAGATAAGCGAAAATAAGAAATTGACATCGATCTTGCTCTTAAACTGGTTATGAACATTCTTCCCTGAAAGTTTGAACTCTCTAGGCTTGAATTTATAGGAGCAACAAGTAAATTTCGTGCAACGATAAGAATGCATTAGACATATACGGAGATAGCGCTGCCATCTTTTGTTGGAGGTCGTTGCTTTAGATTAACCTTAATATCTCCATAAATATTAGAGGTACGAAGTTGAACCGGGTGTCGAATTAAAGCTGTTGTAATGACCTTTATAAATATGTAATTTGTTTCAGCCTCATTTGTAAATAATTGTGCAAAAAAAATACAAAACCGTGCAAAATATATACAAACTTTTTTTGATAACTTTGACCCTCATTTCCTAATTTGGGGTAGTACGCAGCGAAATGAGGTTTGGTATATTACTTGATAACATTGTTGTCTGTGATAAGAAAAAATAAAAATGTTGTGTATTTGCTTCTAAGGTAGTGTCAAAATGCAACTGTAATTTGGGTCAATCCATGTGAAATTGTCCAGTTTCAAGCAAATATCAGCCTTCGTATTTCGTACACGTTAAATATACTTTGATATGTAATAGTGTACAAAAAGTCAACTTTGACATTCAATCCCTTCTGTGCGAAAAATCACCCTGAAAACTACAATTGTTTCTATTTTGACAATCATATTTGAATACTATTCTGACCAGTTCGAGTACGTTTTAGGATTTTCATGTAAAGGACTAAAATTATCAAGCAGGTTTTAAGAAAAAAATGTTTTTTCCTAGCAGGGTTTTTGTTTGAATGTTCAGTTATAAACGAGTTAGAAGATATTACACTTTGCGTAAACGTCTGCAAGCACAAATAGCGGCATGCGCTGCAATACAAAGTAGTCGCCATTAAATAATTAGTTGGGATAAAAATAAAATAATACACGTTTTGAACTATTCTTATACAAGGAATATAAATATAAAAAATAAAAAAAAATGAAAGGTTTAAGCAACCAAGCTGGACGACTTCACATGGTTTGACCTAAATTACAGTTGCATTTTTTACCAGTGTTTACACTATCTTCATTTTTATTTTTTCTTATCACAGGCAACAATATTATCAAGTAATATACCAAAGCTCATTTCTCTGCATACTACCCCAAATTAGGAAATGAGGGTCAAAGTTATCAAAAAAAATTGCACGGTTTTGCATTTTTAGGGAGATATTAATTATTTTCGGTCTTGAGACAGAGTAGCAAATCATTCGAGATGGCGGCTAAACCCTAAATTTTGAACCCTTGTAAAACCGAAACTATGCAATTTAAAAATTTAATCTTTGGAGAATCTGTTTCTCATTCGGCCCAATCACACTGCCAAGCTTCATCAAAAAAAAAAAAAAAAAAAAATCAGTGACAACTTATTTTCGTCGTTTTGACATGGAATGACCGTACTGTTAACAAAAACTTTTTATATACACTATTTGTTTTATATTAGCGTTTGCAAATAAAATTGAACTCCACATATTTTAGATTAGATATGCGGTTGAAATATATTTAATGCAATACTCAATTGAAACAGTGATTAAAAATCACTTTAGCTTATGGTACTGCGGGTACCAAAACAAACCAAAACAATGGAGGAATTAATAAATGTCCTACACTTAGGAGTCTGTATATAATGCCAATTCTAAGTAAATTTATTTTACTGATTTTTAGTTCGAAAATTGAAGGGCATGGGGGAAAACAATGGTAACCCTTATTTTAAAAAATTGATTTGAGTACAGAAATACAATGGTAACACTCATGTGTACTGACTGTGGAAAAGTTCAAGTTAAAAACAACGAATGGCCGCATATTGGCCCTTTTTTATGGGAAGCCCCATATGCCAGCAAGACAGAATGGATTTTCCTAAAGTAATATCTCAATTCATGCTCAATGTGGGTTACCATTGTTTTCCCCCCATGTCCTTCAATTTATAAATGGAATTTCAGAAGCGAATATGACGAAGCACTTACAGATCGAATGTCTATGACGAATAGTTTGTTTAAGCATCACATGCTCTTCGTTTCATACGGAATATCGCTTACCATAGTGGTCGATGATACGAATATTTGACGTTCGGTATTCTTGACTATTTCATTCTGAACTTATTTATGCATATTGTGAGTGTTGAACTTCTATAGTTTCTCAAATGTTCTTGTTAAATTACTACAGTTTATAATTTATATTTAAATTGCCATAAACGCTGATTGGCACGCGTTTAACCTTTTGTGATCTAATTATTAGTAAGATTACAGTGACACTGTATCAATAAATATGGTGACAATCTATTAAATCCTTTATTAATTTAGGAGAACCAGCTTTGGTATTTTATATAATCTGAGTTGTTCTGGAAATGGAAGTATATATCTAATGGATAGTGTTTAATGAAATATTACATAATTCTGCATGCAACAACTTTTCACGTTCCTTTAAAGATGTTGGAAGAAGAATATGCAAATTTAGCTCTGAAGTCGCTTTACCACAATTTTTCTTATTATTATAAGATGTCACAATCCTATTTACTGCCTGTTGTCTCTTTTATTGAGTTTACTCTTTCTTCCACAATTGTGTTTAGAACAATATGTTTCTCCCTTTAACTTTATACTCTGTCGTGATTTTAGAGCTCTGAATACACCAAATGAACGGCACATTGTGCAACAAATGGTCAAACTAGATGGGCAAAAACAATTATCCTAGTTTTAAAATCTGTAAAGTCTGACATCGTGTTCATTGAAAACAGATCTGCATCCTCAGCTTCATTGCTCCCTCCTAACAGTTGAAGAGACGGCACACAACATAGCGAAATCGAAATACGATCGCAACGTGCACCCTTAATCTTTAATAAATTGAACTACTAATCAGCAATGTTTTTACTATTGTGTCATTATACCTATACTTTCAATTTCGTATTCCTTTCAATTGGTCGCATTTTGGGCACACAACCTATGGAAAGTAGGCACAGCTCTTTCTTACAGCATATTGAGAGGATTGCCATTGTTTTCAGCTTAGGGTGTCATTAAACTGTACAGAGTTAATGTACAATTCTAACTTAAGAGATAAGCACTAAACACGCTGAAAGCAAATCTTTACTATTTATTTAAGTTATACTAAATTGAAAACTTAGTTACACTTAAGATACATGTGTAGAATTGCTTATCATTCATAATGGATTCTGGAGAAAGCTCCACAGTTATTTTTTATTCTAAAACTTATAATTTGTAGAAAAATTACTGATTGTGTTGCAACAAAATTCTGCAAACTAAAAGAAATTTCATAAATAATTTTTCTGTTTGAGAATTGAAGCATTTATTAATTGAAAGATATAATGAAAACATTCACTCAAGATAAGTAGCTAGAGAGTTTGAATTTGCAATATCTGTGTGCAAAGTCAATAGTTTAATTAATCGATTTTATAGGCTGAAGTTAGAAACATTGTGTAGACGGCAGAAAGTTATTCTATTAATTAAACTCAAGTTAAATGTACCCTCGGCCCTCGGCTTGAGGAGAGGTGATCACGCTCACTTTTGGTGCGCGTGGTCCCGAGTTAAAGTCCTATCAGGGTCCATTGAACGGAGTAGTTCGGAGTCCACTTTACTAAAAAACTGTAGTCCTGTTCTTATAAGCTCACCATCTGGTTTAGAACGCTAATAACAGTTGAATAAATCAAGTAAAAAGTTGTATTTGCAACATTTTAGATCCGAAATAGAGAAGTGGTTGAAAACTTTTAGAAATATAATTACACACTCCATCGTAACAAGAGTAAGTTGGTAGAGTACCAATACACACCTGATTAAAGGTACAAGATACAGCTATTATTTCCTGATGCATTACCTACGTATGTTGTATTTGATATTTCAGTTCGTAAGGCAGTTACTTCTGATAACAATGAGTTTAAGTGGGAGAATTTCATATAATTACCTAAATTTAGTAGAATCCATATTCAGTGTGGAAAGATGCATTTTCTATTGCTAATAATGATTATTTTTTATACGTTTTTAGGTTACAACTTTAAACCACAAATACTTCAGGACTCACATAGAAGATGCACTTTCTCTTGGACGACCACTGCTAATAGAAGATGTTGGAGAGGAACTAGATCCTTGCCTCGATAATGTGCTTGAGAAAAATTTCATAAAGTCAGGGTCATCTTTGAAAGTACGTAACAAGATATTTAAGAAAGTTTACTTGAAGGAGAATTTATTGGCACATATTTCAATAGTAAATCTTAAAATATTCTTAGCGTTGAAATAGAGAATAACTTAAAAATCATTATCAAAAATTAAACTCAATTTGTTAAATTTAAAATAAACAAAAAATAGCCGATTTCTAAATATTATACTCTATCTCGTTTTCAATTATTCAAAATATCTTTTCAATACTGGTTGTAATAATAAATACTTACAATATTCTAAAAGATTTCACTTCCTGAACTGATTCTACTTCCTCCTCACAAAAAATGATTTCAGTCACAAAAAAATGATTAAAATCTTGTTTCTAGATTAACTTGCTATGATATCTTAGATCAACTTTAAAATTATTTTCAGATTATACAGAGATAAATATTAATGAGAATTTGACTGTCCAAGTTAAACATATAATGTTCTATGTGTCAAGAAATCGGATAATATTTCAGCTTTCTCATCCTTATTTTGGGATTAACGTGGCATAATATTTTACCACAGGAATGTAGTTGAAGTATGAAATATATTATACGAAGTTATCTTAAAATGTTTCTCACAACCTTTAAGTTCCGTCATGAAACTCAAAATAACGTTTCATATAAAACTATATTTACCAAAGCCTCAAAACTAACATTTAAATTAAGAAATAAGTAATTAAAAAGAGACTAACAAGGCTATTTAAACTTAACTTTATTGTAAAAGCATACTATAAGCGTTACAGTTGCAGTGTCCTAACAACATCTTCCTTAGACGAAACACTAATAAATACTAACATTTCATTAAAAGCATCAGAAGGCCAAGAGATCCTTTCTACGTCGTCCACCAATCACGTTCCATATTTCATTTCCTTTCCAAAAGTAAACAAATTTTAACCAATCACAGCCCTTCGCTCACATGCCACACACCCTAGTCAACTAGAACAGTATAACAAACTTTTAACAGGAAACTACATAACAAGGAAACTAAATCGAGGCGCAAAAAATATCTTAGATAAAAATTAAATATAAAATAAATAAATAAAGTTAAATTAATAAGCCACAGATAAATAAATAATAAAAAGGAAACATAAAAAATAAATAATAATTAACAAAGGGTGGGATGGCTACAGAACAGTCCTTATTTTCCGGAATACTTTTCTTGGTTCTTCTCTTCCCAGTATGTTTTCCAATTCCTCATTTATGCTCAACCTACCTCTCTAGCATCACTAGAAAAAAATGGATTGTGGCAGAACAAGCAGATAAGGTAAGTGCGGTGGTAGTGATAAATAAACAATGGTACGAGAGGAAACTGGAGGAACTAAATGATAATGGATATGAAAAAATAGGAGAAAATAAGATAAGAAGAGATAAGAAATAGTATAGTTGTATAGGACTCGAGGGACGTGTTATCCATTAGCTGCTGCTGACGTGACCCCACGACAGTATTCCAATTTATCTTATACCAAATCTGCCTCGGTTTCGGGTGTGGGATTGTCCGAAGCGGTGCTGAAACGCAATTGTTAATTAGTATGTGAAGTAGGAGAAAGAAGATGTAAGGAGAAATTCAAGATGAACTAGGGTTCGAATAGCGTCTACCTGCCTACCTGAAGACGAGCCGACGCTGGAAATAGATTGAGGACTCCTACCTCTACCTGAAGACGAGCCGACGCTGGAAATAGGTTGAGGACCCCTACATGCCTACCTGAAGACGAGCCGGACTCAGAGAATAGGTTGTAGAATAAGGTTATAAAGTAGGTATTGAAAGC
>JAGDQP010021287.1:0-31951 GCA_022664845.1 Lepisma saccharinum
TGGAGAAAATTGAATATTTGAAAAAAACATTGAAAAACAAAGTTATTGTCATGTGGGAATGCGAGTGGGACAAGGAAGTAAAGAATGATAGGCGCATCCAGGACTTTATTAAGACACACGGTGCCACGCTGGATGGAGGTCTTAGTCCAAAGGATGCATTCAAGGGTGGCAGAACAGAATGTTTCAGGTCCTTGTACAAATGTTCAGAAAATGAAAAAATTTCCTACGTAGATGTAACTTCATCATATCCTTGGGTAATGACAACAAAACCGTTGCCAGTGGGAGCACCCAAGGTGTACAAGGCCAATTTCCCTGATATAACCAAAGTTCAGGGTCTAATAGGCTGCACGGTAGAACCCCCGAGAACTCTGAAAATCCCACTTTTAGCTATGAATTGCCATTCTAGATTAATGTTCGTCTTGTGTCGAACATGTATGGAAGAAACAAATATCGGGGAATGTAAACACGACTCGGAACAACGGATGTTTAGAGGCACGTTCTGTTCACCCGAGCTTCAAAAGGCTATCAAAAAAGGATACATAGTCAAAGAAATCCACGAAGTATGGGAATTCGAGATGAAAACAGGATTATTCAGACTATGTTGGAAGCTTTCTACGAATGAAACAAGAGGCAAGTGATTTCCCTGCAGAGTGCGAAACTGAAGAACAAAAAAGAGATATTAAAAACTATGAAGAACATGAAAATATCAAAATGGAATACAATAATATTTCTCATAATCGAGGTTTGAGATATATATCCAAAATCTTTTTGAATTCCCTATTTGGTAAATGGGGTCAAAGAACCGACCTCGCTCAAACCTGTGTTGTAACGGACAGTCAGACATTTCTCAGCCTCCTGCTGTCCTCTCAATATGAGGTATCAACTGTTGTTCCAATCGGACATCGGCATCTTATTGTAACATATCGCCATGTTGAGAAAGAAAATGCGCCGCTCCCTTTCTCAAACGTTTGTCTTGCCACCTTTATATCGTCATGGGTACGACTTCGGCTATATGAACTAATTGAAAATGTGGGCTACTATACTATATGAACTAAACGATAAATTATTGTATGTAGATACTGATTCAATTATGTTTATTCAAAATAAGTATGACCAACCCCCGCTTTATCTTCCAAATTATTTGGGGCAGCTAACTGATGGAATTGAACCTCGTTGGGAAATCATTTGGTTTATTGGGTTGGGTCCTAAAAATTTATGAGTATCGAAAAAGAGAAATTAGTACGGGAAAAATTGAAGATGTAATGAAAATCTGGGGGATTACTCTTAATTACAGGGCACGTCAAGAAATTAATTTTGAACTGTTTTATAATTTAGTTATGGAAAAATCGGAAAAGAAGGTAATATTTTCCCCAAAATAATATATGCAGAAAGCCAGGGTTCGTCATCGTGTAACGTCCAGAGACATCAGATGACAAACAACAAGAGACGACGTATTATATAGGACATAACAACAACAGACTTTAAGACACTCCCTTATGGATATTGTGGTGCATAAGTGTGTGTGTGCGTATGTGTGTATGTGTGTGTGTGTGTGTGTGTGTCAATAGCTAGGAAAGTTGAGTTCATGTCCATGACGGTATAAAAGGAAATCTCTATTGCAACTGGAGTAGTTCAAATCGTGATGTTGTCCTTTCAACACCCTTGTACGCTTTTGGTCGCGGGACCTTCCCGCTCTGGTAAAACTTACTTTGTCAATCGTTTACTTGAACATCGTAATAAAATGTTTTCTGTTCAGTTTAAAGAAATTGTTTGGTGCTATGGAGCGGCGGTACCAAACTTTAGTGTATCTAGCGTTAAATTTTATCATGGAATTCCAGACATGGAAACATTTCAGATTCAACCTAATTCATTATTAATTCTTGATGATTTGATGAGTGAAACTAATGCACACGTCGCAGACCTATTTACTAAATTCGCACATCATAAAAGTTTATCTGTAATATTTATTGTACAATTTTTTTTTCCGAAAGGTAAACATGCACGTGATATATCTCTTAATGCTCATTATATCGTAGTTTTTAAAACCCCACGTGATAAGTTACAAATCCAATACTTGGCACCTCAAATTATGCCTCATCATAGCAAGGGTGTTGTAAAGGTATTTGAAAAAGCTACAGTCAAACCTCATTCTTATTTGTTATTCGATTTAACTCAACAAACCACTGATCCGTTACGTATACGTAGTCAAATGTTTCCAGATGAAAGGATGCATGTGTACACACATGTAAAAGACATGAATACTCCAATCATGCTCAGTCGCTAACAAGATGTCGAGCTTAGAGCATCACTATAAAACGCTCCGTACGCTGTGCAAATGCAAAGGCAAAAAACGTAAATTGCTATTACAAAAAACATCTGGAGGTGTTATTCGGACTGTAGCACAAGTTGCTAAAAATACCATAAAGGGCAACATCCCGCTTTCCCCTCGTCAGAAGCAACGTCTACGTCGTCATAAGAAGACGCTTCGTGCTCTTGCTCTTGCAAAATCCAGTCTTAAGAGCAAACGTAAACTATTAAGTCAAAAGGGTGGTGCACTTTTACCTTTATTATTAGCGCCCGTATTAAGTGCAGTCGCAGGCAGTTTATTTAATCGATAGTATGGCTACTTCACAGTTTCAAAAAATGATACTCGTTCCCGAACTGGCATCTGCTCAAATGATTTCTTCTGTTAAATCCAGCGAATCACATCAGGCTCGTTTAGACCAAGAAATGCAGGATATATTACAACGCACTGATCTAAGAACCCAAGAAAAATGGAAATTGTACTAGCATGCTTTGTATCGATACTTGGAACATACCCCTCAAGCACATAAACCAATAGCACTACCTCTAATAGACACGGATCCCTCAATGGCACCAACAAGTCAATCTTCACCATTATTTCAATTCATTCTTGATTATGTCCCGAAAACACTTAGCCGAAAGACGGGAGTCTTATTAAAACTAACGCATGCATCTAATCGCATCAGTTGGGATCCGACAGGTGTCGTAACCATAGACAATAATCTTGTTCCTGGGTCCAATATTATCGATCTCGTAAATGAAGTGGTAAGAAAAAGAGCACCACGTAACCCTATAGGAATTCAAACATTCAAGCAACTGCTTCAGGAAATTAATATTCCTAAAGAATTAATTAATTTTCAATTTGGTGCAGGTATTATAAAGCATCGGATGAAGGTAAAGAAACTTAACGAAAACCAAAGAAACGCAGCATTTTTAAAAATATCTTTAAGCATTATGGAGAATATAAGTTTTAAATCATGTCTTTACGTAGAGTATATTATACATATACGGAACCAGTGACTTTGGGCACTGTTTCCGAGCTACGAAAGAAAACCAAATTGTCAACAAAAACCATTCAAAAATGGTTAGCTTCACAAGAAGCACATACGTTACATGTCCCTGCACGAAACAATACTATGTCAATGGTCCTCACGAATTAATTCAAATGGATTTGGCGGATATGCAAAATGTGGCAAAGTATAATCATGGGTATAGATACATTTTATGCGCCGTTGATGTGTTTTCACGATATGCGACTTGTATTCCTTTTAAGAACAAAACGGTCCTGTAATGGCTAAAGCCATCACAAAAATTTTGAAATCGGTAAAATTTCCATTCGTTCATTGTCAAACTGATTTAGGAACCGAGTTTTATAATCGTCTTGTCAAACGCATCTTTGAAAAGTATCGCATCAACAATTATAGTGTACATTGGGAAAAGAAAGCAGCTCATGTAGAACGATTCATACGCACAATAAAGGAAAAATGTACAAATAGTTTACGGCTGAAAATACGTATCGCTACATTGACGTACTAGACGATCTTGTACATAGTTATAATCACACTATTCATTCCACCATTAAGATGACACCTGCAAACGTTAATGATTCCAATGTAAATCAAGTCTGGCAAACCTTATACGGAAACAAAACTAAAACCAAATCCAAATGTAAATTGCATCCGGGAGATTATGTTCGGGTTAGCAAATATAAACATAAATTGGAAAAGGGATACTTGCCGAAATGGTCTCGTGAAATCTTAATTGTAGACCAATGTGTGAAAAGTACACCAGTCACCTATAAAATCAAAGACTGGAACGGTGATTCCATTAAGGGAATCTTTTACTCTCAAGAACTTCAAAAAGTCCTTGTAGGGAAAAAGAAAACATATCTCATTGAAAAAGTATTAAAGCGACAAAAAGGTTTGGTTTATGTCAAATGGTTAGGATATCCTCCAAGTATGAATAGCTGGGTGCGACAAACAAACATTCAGTCGACTTCGTGATGTCGTCCGAGCAGGGTTTCGAGGAATTTTATGTAACCCTACCATCTAATGCAAGCAGTCATATCTTTGAGAATACAACAGCATCATATACGACTAAACTATGTCAACCAGTCCATTTGACAGGTGACTGGGTGGTGGGTTTTTACCTGGTATTACAATCCCGTGGAGTTTTATAATATTCAGCACGAGGAAGAAATTATTACTCAAACACGAGGGAAAAAGAAAACCGAATACAATATTAAATTTCCTCCCGGCTACTATGATTCAGTTCCTCGAATGTTGGAAAATATTCCTCGCATTCTCCAAGACCAACAACATGAACAAGGTCAAAAAGAAAAAGAGGGCGAAAACCAACGAATATTAACTTTACGTGAAAAAATACTTAAGGTTACAGTTTTCAATAATAATCATGAAGAAGGGGAAGAGGACGACGAGGGTTTTCTTCTCGATGAGGAAAGTAATAATGATGATGCAACGGCGATTGATGATCCTATCATGTTACATTTTGATAGTACACGGCATCAAGTCTTTAATAAACATCGACGTTACCGTCGTCGACAATATGTGATTGGTATGACGCCAGGCTTACAAAATATATTTGGATTCAGTAATGATCCAAATGTAAGTACACGCGCCATTCACTTTTACCCTATACATCGTAGCAGACGACCCATGATTCTAACTGCTGTTGCACCATATCCATGTAATTTGGAATATAATATTCCATCTGAAATTAATGTTTGTCTTGATATTGTTAAGACTCAGCCTAATATTGGCCAACTTTTGCGAAAGATTAGCGTACATGAATACCAGTATGGTCAAATCCAATCATTTATTTTTGATCATCCACAGTATGTTAAAGTGGAAAAAAATATTTTGATACCTTACACGTAGACTTAAAAGACGAACATGGTAAAAAATTGCCATTTCAATTTGGAACGTCAAGCATTACACTTCACTTTAAACAGAAAGCAACATCATGATTTCTGAAAGTACAGATGACAGTTTCTACATCACCCTAAGTTCCAATGTTGTACACATACGTATGCCGCTAATACACCCAGCCATTTTCGTAATATTCTAAATCATCGTATACAGTTAAATGATGCTTCGTGGATGCTAGGTCTTGCAGAAATTCATATTAACCCTTACATGTGAAAATGTTCTTGAAGGGGAAAATATCTTCTGGTTTGATTTAACAAATGGTACAAAAGTGAAACATAAAGTTACAGCAGGATATTATGCAACTATTCAGCATTTACTGGATGAACTCAATAAAATTACATCAACCATACAATTCGCCTATTCCAATACGGTACAAATTACGGTGACGGATATAATTCAATCTATACGCCTATCTCAACTAATCGCATTACAATTAGGATTCGAGCCAAACATTAACATATTAAAAAAAGGAATCATTCAAAAACAGCTTTACTTGAGTATTGGATATCCGCAGCAAGTGTTTGTATATACGTATCTTATTCAACCACAATATGTTGGCGCTACAAAAGCACCCCTACTCCTTATTTTTGCCATGACGAATACGAATCATGGAAAAGTCCAAACCATTACCTTTCAAAACGTTCATTACTTTCCATTATCCAGATTAAGTTTTGATACCATTGAAATCCTACTAAAGGACCATGCAAAGCGAGATTTGCCATTTGCATCTGGAACGTTGACGGTGACACTTCACTTTAAACGTCTCTCCAAATGAAAGTTAGAACATATCGTGGTCGCGGAATACCTTATTTCGCAGGACCTGTTTACCAGCGCGGATATGGAATAGGGAGTTTATTTCGTGGTCTTTTTCGTTTTGCCATGCCATTTATTAAACAAGGCGCAAAAGCAGTAGGGCAACATGCCTTACAGACAGAAATGCAAGTTGCGGGGGATATGCTGGAAAATCGTCCTGTTAAGGAATCAATCAAAGCACGCGTTGACGAGGCTGGATCGGCTTTAAAGGCAAAAGCCGCAAATAAAATGACTCAGTTGCTTACTGCAAGTGGTCGCAGACGGGCACGTAAGCGTAGAGCTCCTGGTCGTGTTGGTCCACCTCGAAAAATAAGCAAAAGACGCCGTACTAAAACACGCGATATCTTTAGTTAATCATCATGTCGTTCCTTACACCCGGCAGTAAAGAGTGCTGTACCAATGAATTTGATTTGGTATCTGTACCCATAACACAAACAGCCATTGAATCCTCACGCATGGTCGAGTATCGGCCTATTTCCACATTAACATCAGAAGGATCTATTGAATTTGTTATCCCCGGAGACACTGCAGAGTATATTCATCCAGCATACCTCTACCTTTACGTTAAATGTAGAATTCTCCTTGGTAATGGTACCAATCTTCATGTAGCAGCGGCAGGACCTCCACCCGTTGCAGCCGATATTGTCGGACCCGTTAATAATTTCCTTCATTCGCTATTCAGTCAAGTAGATATTTCCTTAAATGACAAGTTGATTTCATCTTCTAATGGTACATACCCTTATCGTGCATATATCGAAACCATTCTCAATTATTCCGAGGATGCTACATCCACACATTTAACCAGTGCATTATGGTATAAGGATACTGCCTGTCAATTCAATACTTTAGGCAATGCAAACACCGGATTTCAAAAACGTGCTTCTTATTTTGGTGGCAGTGCTCCCTTTGAAATGTTTGGACGCCTGCATACAGATATTGCAGGGGTCGACCGTATTCTCCCTAATAAGGTTACTCTTCGCGTAAAATTGTATCGTAGCAAAGATACGTTCTGTCTTATGGCAGGGCAAAATGAAAACTTTAAGATTGAGTTAAAGGATGTTACACTATATGCCCGTCGTATGGATATATCAGCTGATTTGGCTCTTCAGTTAAATAGCTACATGCTTAAAGATACTGCAAAATTACCATTAAGGCGTGTTGAAACTCGTGTACATACCATTTCTCAAAATGTATCAACATACAATCTGGATAATTTATTCCTGGGTAATGTGCCTAAAGGCCTTGGCATTTGATTTGTTTCAAATACTGCATTCAATGGTCGATATGATCTCAATCCCTTCCATTTCGAACACTTTGATTTAAATCATCTTCAGGTTCAAGTTGGTTCTAAATTTTATCCACCCACTCCCTTAACTCCAAAGTTTGCAGATCGTTTGTACCTTCAAAGTTATTACACCTTGTTTTCCGGCACTGGTATTTTCCATCAAAATGCGGGCCATACCATCACCTATGATGATTATCCTCAAGGGTATACATTATATGCTTTTATTCTGTCTCCTGCCAATACGCTTGATGATAGTACTTGGGATGTTGTTAAAGATTCTCCTGTAAATTTGAAAATTGGATTTGCAAATCGACTTCAACATTCAATCACCTGTATTGTCTACGCACAATTCGATTCCCTGATCCAGATCGATAAAGATCGCAACATTTATACTGATAATGCTATTTAAAAACATACCTTTGCCAAATACCTCAAATCTATGACATCTATATAAGGTAGCAATAACATTGTATTCACCTCAGTCATTCGCGGGACGTCATGAAAAGAAGTATTGTGCAATTCACAGCCTTTGACCAGGGAGATGGCGAGACGCAGGATCTTGTGGTTAAAGAGCTTGCCATTGTGGATCCCGATCAAAATACGTCGCAGTCGTGGATCTTCAAACCCCCATTTCCATTTACGGAGTTACCGATAGCCTTGAAGTATACCAACGATTACATCTCTACCCATACCATTGGACTTCATTGGGATGATGGTGATTTGGCCTATAGTGATCTTAAAACAATACTAATGATTTATACTCAGGCCAGTTCAGTGTTGTGTGTGTACCTACGGAGAAACACGCCAAAATTTTCTCCAACGCCTTCTTGGCCGGAATGTAATTAACATAGAAGATTTCCAGTGTCCTAAATATATAGATTTATGTTTTCCTGTATCTTCGTGTGTACATCCACGACATCAGTTTGAAAAGTATCGATGTGCAGTGCGGGAAGCTAAAGCGTATGGACAGTACCTAAAATACTTGGACTTATCTCGTTATATCCTTCCCAGACGGTGTCCTACGTATATTCCAACACCGATTATCGACTCAGATGTGGACTCATAACATCATCGAGACTATTCTTTATGATTATCTAAGTTCAACGGTATTCAGCGGCGTATATGCCATAGATACTCTTCCTGTGCAAGTAAACACCCAGCCGCATTAATAATAAATTTAAGTTCTTCCAATAGTGGCGGCAGTCATTGGGTGTGCATATATATTTATGAAAAAAGAATTGCCGATTATTTCGATAGTCTGGGAAATTCACCTCCTAGACCCATTGTGAAATTCTTACAAAGAAACTGTAAATATTATTATGTAAATAGTGTCCAGTACCAGCATGACCAGTCTGTTTTATGCGGACTGTTTTGTATTGTGTACATTTACTTTAAAGTTCGTAATCAAAATGTATTGAATAAATTTCATAAAACCAACTTAAAACAAAATGATCATCTGGTACTCAACTATGTGAGAAAAATCAAAGCAAAAAATAAAAAATGTAAATAACTTTTCTATGTACCATGTAGTATAGTAGTTTATTTATAATAAAAAGCTTTTACCTCTATTTTTTTGTTTCATTTCATGAAATAAAAAGCAAACACCATATCCTTGTAGTATAGATTTATTATCATGCAAGTACAATTTTACAAATGAATTGTGGATATTCCATCCATCAGTTTTGATTCTTGTATCTTTAACCAAAATTGTAGTTGCATACAATTACGCAGTGCGTATGCATACTCGTGCACTGGCTGGTGGTAATTACAACATGAAGTATTGAGTTTGAAACTTAATGCGCGTAAGGCAGGACATCCCTGATCTTCAACATTCCCAATGTTTTCCATGTGGAATAGTTTCCGTAGTAATGTAATCTTTTCACTACCTTTGCAATAAAAGACAGAACCCATTTCACAACATTGTGAAACAATATGGCGGATGTGGGATACAGTATATCCATTCGTAGTGTCCCAGTGTAATCCGTGCAAATTGCGAGTTAACCATTCGACTTGCCTCTGATATCCAACCGGTAAATCATAACGTTCACAAGGTAATTTTACCATACAATGAAATAATAGAGTTGCATCGCATGCAACTAGAGAAAATTCACGCATAATGTATTCATTCGCCGAAATTTTGAATCCCTGAAAATCAAGAATGTACTGCCTTGTGCTTAGTAAACCAGAACCAATAGGATTTTGTTGCTCAAGAATCAACGGTATTAACTGAGCAATACACTCCGGGTCTTTTATGAACTGATGACAAACTTTAAACAGCGTGTTTTTCCCAATATGAAAATGACCCTGTTGCTGAAAATGTTCATAATAGTCTTGAAAAATCTCCGGGTGATTAATATGAGTTTCGACATGTTGTGCGATTACTGTTCCGGTGTTCCATACATACATACACTCATGCACACTATGTAAATTACATTCACTACATTGAATTTGATTTTCTTTTAAATATGCACTCACAGTTTTCAAAATACACTTTTCCCTATATATTCGTCCTTACAATTCAAACACTGAGCCATAATTCACTACACCACAGGATCTTCACGGGGAGCACGGTCCTTGGCACGTAGTAATGTTACCATCTCCCAGGGACATGTTCTCAGTATGTGACGAATGCCCCAGTCAAAGTTTTCCTTCAGCGTAACTCCTGCTGGATGTTTCTCCAAATACAAGTGAAACAGTGTTTGTACAGTCCCGGGATCTTTCAGTATCAATTTCGTACGTTCTTCATTCATTCTATTTATCTCATACGCTGAGGTATTTGGAAATGTATAGCCTCCACGATGTTCAAAGCAGATATGATTGCATGGAGTGGTGCAGTTATTAAAGCACCCTTCACAGAGCATGGCATGGTCGGGAAACCAGTCCTCAATGATTGAGTATATGCAGGCTTCATCCACCCAGCGCGGAGAGTATTTGCAGGGCTCCTCGGCTGGCGGAGTAATAACAACTTCAGTAGCACTTGCCTTTGACATAGTTACGTGTAGACTGACGACCCTCTATAAGCAACATATATGCGTTATCAGACCGGAAGAGTCGGGGGGGCCGTTGTTTCCCACGGTCGGTCCCTTCAGGACCGGAAGCTCCATATTGTTAGGGTCACCAAAGGTCGTGAGAAACGTCAAAATTAAGATTAATTGGGCACAGGTGCTCAAATTTTGGTGGAAGGGGCTGCCACAAAAGCGACTTCAACTACTATCCCCGGTGCCATTTGAAGTTTGATTTTTAATTACGGCCTTTAGGCATCTATGGCTCAGGTTCCCCGGTTCCGTAAAACATTTGATCTGTAGATCTAGATCAAGCATGAATTAATTCACAATCTTCAGAACTTACTATTGCACCAACATATATTTCGGATTAATCCAGGATTACAAAAGGATTTCGTAAATTGACGAAACTATAGGAGTAAACATCGAGCAGTAGTCTAGAATTGAGTTATTCCGAAGTTTAAGGGCAAAAGACAAGAGAATATAAGTAAACATATGTGACTTCTCGACGGAATTGATAATACAGACAATATACAAGGTTCGCCAAAATAATGTATTCACACGTTAAAACATGATATATGTGTGATACACTCCGAAATCGCATTGGCTATAGGTTGAAAGTGTAGTACGAAGGTCTAGGAACAAATGACGTTACTGTTCTGACGTCATGGTAAGCAATGTTATGTGCTTTGACCGTTATAGAAAGTGTAGCAATGGCACGAACATTCGAGCGAAAAAGGATTCTAAAATTGTAACGGAAATTCGAGAATGTTCGTGAAGTGGAACGATGATGGACGAAGGAATATGGAACTGAACCAGCAACACGCCTAACCATTGCACGCCTTCACAATTAGTTTGAAAGGGATGGTACAGTGAGTGGTGTGCTTCAGCGAAGATCAGGCCGAGCTCGTACAGCCACTAGTGAAGCGTCTTCTGTTCAGGTGCTAAATGCATTCACACGCTCGCCACGGAAATCAACAAAACAATGTGCACATAAAACAGGAGTGAGTAGCACAAACATGTCATGGAACATGATAATTCATTTTACATCCACCAAGATGGCACCCCGCCACACATTCATCATGATATGCGCACCTATCTGGATAACAGTATACCAGGTCATTGGTTAGGACGAAGAGGTACGATTGAGTACCCTCCACGTTCACCTGATTTAACCCTACTTAACTTTTACTTGTGGGGGACCCTCGAGAATGTGGTGTACAGTAGGAAACCAGACCAGACTCACTAGTGGAACTACGCAAAGAAATTGAAATGACCTGTGCAGCAATTCTAGTGGTTACTCTGGAAAATGTCACCATGAATGTAGTGCATCGTGCTCAAAAGTGTCAACAGGAAGTGGAAAAAGTTCAATTGCGTGGGGATGGCGTAGTGCCACAAAAGTATTCGAACAATGAAATATAGAAGTTAACAGATGCTATATTTCCAACCGAATTATTTTAGTTTTATTTATTTATAGAAAAGAGACAGCTTAGATTTTAAATAAGGAGCTCAGAATTCCAAGTATTACCTATGTTTATTTGGCATGCTTGGAATAAACTTACGGATATTTTAGAAGAGATGTCTAATAATTATCTATGACCTTTACTATATAATACGTAATAGAGCACAAACAAGTAGGTGCTAGCTCAGCTTTCCAAGTTACAACAGATGATATTAGGAGCTAGAACTAAATGTACCACAGCACAAGGTTAACCTAGAAAACCCATAACTTCACTTGATATAACAAGAATCATCCCGAAAAATCGCAACACCCACTTCCAAATATTAGGATCAATTTACTGCGTTATGTAATTTCACTCACAGAAGTACCCATCTGAAACGCTACAAAACTCTAGTTTTAAATGTACGATTCTTAACAATAGAGAGCACACTTTTGGATCTTAAAGAGAAACAACCATGGATTCTTGTAGACTCAAGAAGATATTCTCATTATCTTTGTCTCATATACAAAATATTAAGGAGAAAGGAACAAACCTGATTATTCTCAGTAAGTTGATACAACGTCCAAAAAAACAAAATTATGGCACACTGGAAACTTTATGCGGGGGGGCGGGGCGGAGATAATATAATGCGGTGACAAACTTTAAGATATATTCGTGCATAAAAAATAAGAAAAGATGTTCTGATCATCGGGGAGAAATTCCGCTGTGTTTCGGAGCTATAGGTGCTGTTCCCGCCCATAAAATTATTCATCTTATCGTAGCTACAGGCTACAGAAAGAATGAGAGATGTAACCCTGTACTTTCAGCTTCACATTTCCAATATCATTAACGGTAGAGCTAATGCAGCATGCTATCATCAAAGACTTCAAACCTGATATGTTAAAAATGCATATTCGAACATTGAGTGCGCTAGGGATTACTCAAAAGAACTAGAGGTTCCCAGAAATTTTCTGATGTAAAGGAATGAATGAAGAAAGTAACGATAATTCTTTTGCGACTTTTCTTCAAATAATATCTTGGAATCGCCTACTTCCTTCGAGAAATCCCTTGCGCACCCAATGCAAAATTTTGAAATATACAAATTAAGTTGCAGCAGTTTTGAACTCTTTGACGATAGTATGCCGCATCAACTCTACCGTTAGTTGTATTGGATATTTGAAACTCTGTAGTTCATTTGGCTGTAGCTCCGAAATTTGGTGAATTCCCACCCAGATGACTAATATTTTCTCATTATTTTATGTATTATCATCCCTCGAAATTTGTCGGTGCATTATGTTACCACCCTGTATCAATAAACAAATGGACGCCGCTCATGCTCACCACTGAATGCCCTTTCGAAACAAAAAGGCGCAAAATATTTATTAAAAGCATGATGAAAGATTTACTTAGGTCTGTGCGGAAGAAAGACATTTCTATTAATTATTAATCATTTTAGTATTGAAATTCCTGCTTTTTCTGACTCCTTGCTTTGTTTTCATTCCTGTATCTATTATTAATATACAAGATGCTGTATCAAAATGTCCGTACTTTTTAAAGAAGGGTTAGATAACACAGCACACTTTGGCTGAACCTAACCTGTTCAATAATAAGTGCTTATGATGATGATGATGATAATAATAATAATAATAATAATAATAATTATTATTATTATTATTATTATTATTATTATTATTATTATTATTATTATTATTATTATTACAGGTAACGATATATGAGTGATATTCTAGTCGGTCATCATCCTCTTAGTTCTTGATATCATTTCCACCACTGTTTAGCAATAACTGGGCCAAGTACCTAAAAAGTACCTTAGGTACATTTCAGTACCTGTACCTAGGTACATTCATCAACTTGTACCTAATACCCATACCTAGGTACAATTTAAGGTCAGTACCTAGTACCTGTACCTAGGTACAAAAAACAAGTATCTAACCCAAAACTGGTTGTGGTCGTCATGTCGGCCGGGCGTGTTGTTTGGCTCAAAAGTGATGAAACGGGTGATGGAAAGGACGGCGGAAAGGGGGGCAAAATTTAACTTTTGCCCCCATAGGAAAATTTATGGATGTGACACTATTTAATGTTCGAGTATTTTAATATACTTGAGTTTGAATCTCTAAAGAGATGTACTAGAATTAATTTCAGCCTATATATTTTGAATTGCAATAGGGATTCTCCATGTAATGTTGAAAACAAAATATTTAGTTGTCCCGTATTGGGTAACGGTAACCAATTTTATTTTTATATTTTTTTTCTGCGTAGTCACGGTTGGTTTGTAAGTATGGTTCATAGATGTTTTTCAGTTTGTGCCCTCCCTCTGCGTCTCGTAAAGCATGAGTTTCAAGCGAATCGTAGCGGAGGATGACTATCATGTAGTTTCAACCAGTACCGGAAAAGAGAGTGTCCACGGGGTGGGTCGCCTCAAGGCATTTTTTTTTTATTTTTATTTTTTTTAGAAATATCGACTTTTGTGAATACCTGTGTCATATCCAATGGTAAAAGTTAGCAATATAAAGGGAAATATTATAAATTTATAGTTAAAAAATTAGCTTAGAGGGAAAATATTACTGGTTTATGTCACCTCACGAAAATCCTTGGTCCACTATACTGGTTTCTACTTTCAAGTAATCTGGTGCGGATGACTACGTTAGGATTCGGACACCTCGTCCCCCGAACGTTGAAAAACTAGTGCTTACACCTACTTGATATAATCATTGTTCTAATGCCTCTAGGAACGTCTGGGTCGAAAATGGCATGAAAGTGTTTTTCAACTACTTTGATTTTGATTCGGTTCAAAATGTGAGAAGTTAATTACCATGGTACAATGAACTTTGAGTTATTATTTATATTTATTGAAGCGTGTTTCTTCAGGCAACTATGGCCTTTTCCGGTTACAAATGTAAAAGATAATGTTCTTGACGGACACATCTACCGTGGTAAGGAATGTGGAAAGTAGCGACATGGCCTGCATTTCGTTCAATAGGTTTTCGTATTCAGGTGGTCCTAGGTCGAAACCAGTGACTGACCATCCAGACTGAGTTTTTTCCAGTCACACTAGGCTTCAACTTAGGTATCATTTCTCCTACCCTATCCCATCCTGAACCATGATGCCTAACGATCATAATTAAAATTCAATACTAACTACAGATGAGCTAACATAATACCCAAAGAAATTAGAAGAAGAAAAGAGACCATCCGGTTTGTGAGACTACTGAAAACAACTCAACAGATGCCATCTTACGCCAGGTACGGGCACGTTTCGTCTTCAGCTTTATGAATAACTGAGGCGTGGCTTTGACATTAACTATAAACTCTCTCAAGTCTTTAAGCCTCCTTCAGTCAGTCGCTACTGTTGAAGAATCAGAGAGGGAGAAAGTAAGATAAATAAGAGGGAATAAATTAAGAGAGAGGGTGCAACCAACGCCCCTCGATCATTATACAAAAGATTGTACTCAGAAAGATGTTGTCGTCGCTTGTTTTTGGGCGGTACGCAGGAGAAAGTAACATTTGTCCATCATATATTTTGCTTTACTTCTGTCCATATCTGTCTAATAAGATCACGTGTTTTTGTGTACTTTCGCTGTCTTTTAATTAGAAGTAACCAACCACTCCCTTTCTTGTTTCGACAACTGCCATGAAGGTCTGGTTCACATACTCAATGTCTCTCTCTTTCTCTTTCTTTTAGTGCGTCTTTGTATGTGTTGTTCATCTCGATATAGGTGATACCCACCTCTCTCCTCTTTCCATACACGGAATACTCACTTGTGCTATTGATTACGACCATAATCAGTTTAATAGACTTACTTTCTACTTCACTATCAAGACGCTTTTTTTTTCATCTTGAAATTATCCAGGTGTTTGTTGCAATCACGAAACTTTATTATCGTTTTCTGTTACATTTATCATATTGTAATTGCCTTTATTTTTTTTAAAAAATGCTACTTTTAAGCCTTATAGTTATTTTTTTCGTCTTTTGGGTTTCATTGAATCTACACGATTAATTTGCGCATTATCAATTATTATTTCTTTTGTAGCATTACTTTCTCTTCCCTTCTAGGCTCAAACTTTGCTTTTCTTGAACTTAGACTTTCTTTTTCAATCTTCTTTCCATTGGACGATTTAAATAGCATTTCAAACTATGTTGATTCTGCAGAGAGCTGAAACCGGGTCACATTTTGTGGCCTGAGCTGACTCTGGACATAGGTGACCTGATCTCCAGTCAATTTGACTTGGTCTGGTTCCAACCTTTTATTTCAATCAATCAGTATTCTTATGTTATTAGCGACATTCTTTGAGAAGTAAACTTATGTATCTTATATATACAGGTACTAATCTGTGCACTATATGCCTAATGTCTATATCTACACTATATCATGGCAAATATTATTCATTACACAGGGTGTTGCAAAATAACACCAACAAAACCACGTTACGAGATTCCTGACATGAAAAAAATTTTTTTTTTTTTTTAAGACAATAGAGGTTTTATCGATATAAATATATAGATAATCGAGGTTGCACAAATGCTTTGTTTCGTCACCATAGACTGTCGAAAGCGTGAGAAAACGAACTGTAGAACTTGATATTTCCGATACCATTAACAATAGAACTGAGGCGGCATGGTACCGTACCATCAAAGACTCGAGACCTGCTCTATTACAAAATACATATTACAAAATTACGCAAAGGGGCGCAAGGGATTTCCCTAAGGAAATAAAGGATTCTCAGAAATTCTCTGAAGTAAAGGTTTTCCTTTGCGGAACGATTAAAAAAAAAGTCATACTAGTGCTTATTTCCACCCCCTATTTATTCTAGCGTATGTCTGAGAATTCCCAGTTACCTTTGAGGAATCTCTTGCGCATTCTTGCCACAATTTTGGAATATCCATTTTTGAGTAGAGTAGGTTTCAAGTCTTCAATGCCGCCGACTCTGTTCTACTGTTAATTATCTTGAATATATCAATTTCTAAAGTTTATTTTCCCACGCTTTCGGCAGCCCATGCAGCGAGACAATGTATTTGCGCACTCTGGATGGTCTTATAGCTTTTTATTTTCATAGCAGGGAATTAGTGAGTTATTTTTGTCGGTGTTAAATTGCAACACTCTGTATATTGTAAAGGTACCATCCCGGGACTTGCCTAATGTGACTGAGGGAAACTAAAAACCTGTCAACATAGTTGCCCAATGGTACTGAACCCAGGACCCCGGATACGAAGTTAACTCTCTACGAACTAATAATCTACGGACGCTTAGTAATGAGTCAAGTTTCAATAAATTCTGTGCACTTAAAATTTGTACAAGAGATGTACTGATACTGTGTTCACTTCCTTCAACAGGGAAATAAAATATTCAGACGGAAAATTATATTACTTTATCTCTGAATTTCAAAGAAAAATATTTTGAAAATAGACGTGAGAAACAAAGTCCAGAAGAAGCATTCAAAATTTCCCTTCAGAAAGACATGATAAACGTTCCATAATTATTCTGGTACACATTACTTACTTAAGCACAAAAGAGATTTTCATTAAATCTAGGTAAAAATGGTAAACAAGTTTATTATTTTTACAGAGTAAACTTAAAATTTTTCAAACTGAGGAAACAAACTTGACGAGGGACGTTAGAATCGAAAGGAAAGGAGATAGGCCAATCGATCTCCTAAAGAAGGGTGAAAGTTGCAGGAAACTGGATAACAATTTCACGTTTCAAGCTTATGTGTTGAATGTCAACCGGATCAAATGCGTTAATTGCAGAGCGATGTAACAAAATTGTAATATTCAAAGCAAATGGCAAATGGTTACGTATTATGAGGAAGGGAACGACTTTTCGAAACCCATTAATTCAAAGTGCGTAATAAAGAGAAAAAATACGTGCATTGTTTCTTTATTATTATAATTTGTAGAATGAGCTAGTAGCTATGGCTTAAGGCTGTCACGTTTGCGGGATGACGTCTCTCGGCTATCATTCTTCTGGGTAAAGGAAGGAGAAGGTAGCGGTCAGGATCTTTGTTCGGGGACATTCGCATGATGAAACTGAGGAAAGCTCTGGAAAGCGTTAGTCAGGATAAGCTCTCGACCTCCACTCAAACGTTGCGACTCCGGGTGTAATGCTACTACATCTGCATTACGATTACTTTTCAATTACTGAAGAACGTTAGGTAACTACATATTTGAGTGGAAATACTTAAGAAGAAGATTAACACATATATTTAAGACAGTGATATGAATATTTCGTCGCTTTATCTTGAATACCTCTCGTAAGCTTTACGCTTCTCGAAAGAACAACAGATAACTTACTTAGAGAAATCTCACTGTACAAGAATTTCTTTTTGATTTCACTTACATTGTTGTTGCAATTATTATTATTTTTTGCTTCTTTCTTCATTTTATCTTTTGACGCTTTCAATTTCCATTTCATTATTAACAATTTGTTCTTCACTTCTCGAGACCTTTATTATACCATCCACTTTAATTTCGTTTCACTTTTACATATTTTTTGCTTAGATTATTAAAGGAAAAGGAAAAAAATAAAACCATCAAGGCAAATTCATTATTACACTGAAATGCATCTTATTATTTCAAAGAGAAACCTGAGGGGGAAAAGTATACTCGTACATCAGAATATGTTACTGTCAAATGCACTTGCACAGTTAATTTATATGTACTTCTTTCTTTTTGCCTTCTCTTACTCCTGTTCTATTCAGGAATACTCAGCGAATTTTCTTATAAGCTTAGTTGCTGACTAATATACTGACCACCGAGAAAAAACATTTCACTGAATTGTGTTCATAAAATAGGTAGAAAGAAGGTTGAGTAAGTCCGTGCCATGTTAGTCATGAATTAGAAAAGCTTCAGAAAGCTGACTGCAGTTAATGAAGAACGTATAATATACTTTCTGAGTAAGGCGTTAATAAAAATGACATCCTGTGTAACTTCTTTGAGATGCCTAGATTGGGAAATGTACATCCATTCATTGCGTACGTGTGTGTCAAAGAGAGAGAGAGAGAGAGAGAGAGAGAGACAGAAAGAGACAGAGAGAGAGAGAGAGGATTACTTTCACCATAAATAGTGTATGGATGCACTAGGAAAGAGGAGGACTACATAGAAAATTGGCAATCTATTTTCCTAACGTGTTTGGAAGCGTTTTTCTACATCAGAGACAATTTAAGTATGGTGATTTCAGGAGAGATGCCCTACTTAACAGTAAAACGCCAAAAGTGCATCGTAAACTCATATGAATCAAATAAACCATATGCCATTCAAATGGCTGTTTATTATAGAATAACCTGAAGAGGGTACAATTCACAGTACTTTGCTTTTTATCAGTGAAAATTGCAAAAAATCGAAGGTACTGTTTTCGGCCCTCTCTCCCGATCGTGCCACACCAACTTGAGATAGACACCTCATCTCAATGAAATTATTACAGTTCATCTGATAGGTTGTATTTGTTTAACAACAGATAAAGCTAAAGTTAAAAACAAAATCCTTGATAAATTTTCTGGCCTATCCTCGACAAGGGAAATATATTTTTTAACGATATATAATAAATATTCTTTCCCTCAATTTATTTCTCATTCTAATCTCGTTTAAATTAGAAATAATTTAAAAGTAATAAAACACTCGTAAATCATGAAAATTCTCTACGATAATGTAGGTCCTAAGTATTGGGGTTGTCTTTCTTTTATCTTTACGTGCAAAACTATTAATTTTTCGTATTCAGTAACTTCCCAAAGTAATGTGAAAATTTATTAACATTAAAATTTAATCAGTATCTGTAAAGGACCATTAAGAATATTATATCCTATAGAAATAATTTCCAGTTTACAAAAAGAAAACACGTTTTTTATTTAACCAAGGCAACAATGTTACAAATGTAAAAATACAACATGAGCACAGTGAACTAACGACTTCAGATGCAAACAAATTTTGTTGAAGAAAATAGTTTATAATGAAAAAGTCGCTGGAAGTTTTAGTATAACAGCAGTATAGCCGCAGAGACTGTATTACAAGTGGTTAACGCAAATATTTCACTCGATATCTTTCTTTTTTCTTTATCAAAATTTTTACTTTCATGCCCTTTGAGTAACTTTGGCACAGGCGGGGATTGGAGGAGGAAGATGTAAGAAGAAAATCAGTCAGGGCCTAGATTGAAGGTACTTTCCCATCATTCGCCCGGTGTGACTCATGTAAAATCCAGACAAACCTGTCAGCATGATCGGGTATGGGGTTCTAACCGACGTACCTCCCTATTGCCGTTCCGAAGTCAACAAACTTACCACCTCGAAGGCTGGGTCGGTATATAACATATACAGGACATGTTTGATATTTTTGCTACAATGTTTATTATATCCAATGAACTATTCAACGCAGCATTGTTACATCAGAACAATACTCACCAGTATGGGGATAAGATTCTTAATTCTTTCATCCAATACAACATCGTCAGTTACAGAATAGATAAGAGTGTTACTTTAGAATAGCAAGTTACAATTAAACCATATGACGAAGAATATTACTGATGGGTCATTTCTCCTAAACAATATTTGGTGGGGCACCTCTCCCGGAGATAACTGGGGCATCTCTCATTTTTTTGTGGTGAGAGACGCCTCATCTAAGTACTTTCTCACTAACTACCAAACATGGACAAAAGCAGAGTGGCGACACACAGTGGCTGTCTTTCTTACCATTTTCACAACTTCGATTACAAAAAATGAACTAACTAATAGAATATTTACCTAAAGGTTCCGTATTCTTTAATATTAAATCATAACGCAAAAGCATGCCATACTTCACACATTTGCTAAAAACACCAATTCAGCAACAACCAATCTTTACCACTGGTGCCGCCCATGCAAATTTTGACACAATTGACATTCATATTACGCTGGTTGCGCATTCTGTTGGTTAGCTTTCGAACTACAGTAACATGAGCAGTTTTCCCAGTGGGGCATCTCTCCTGGAATTACCTCCTAACTACTGGTCAAGAAAGTGTAACTATTTTATTTTTAAGCTTGTACTTGAACAATGAGTGTCATTGACTTTGAAACTGAAACTGAACCTAAAACATTGTTGCAGGTTTACACCGCCTTCCCGATACAATCCTAAAAGTATTATAAGAACGTACTCAATGTGAAAAGATTTAAAATGAGTGTTTCATTTCTTGTAAAGGCCAGGCATATATTAGTTCTGAGTGATAACAGAATGCATCTTAGACACTGTAGAAAATGCGAGGTCAATTGAAATATTTTGTAGTTTTGGATTATTCTAGTACAAAAGTGGCCAACTGTAGACCCGTGGGCCAAACATTGGCCCCGCTAAGACATCTTGAATGGCCCTCTAGAAGCACAAGCACTAACATTATATCATTAATAAATTCAAACTAATTACAATTGTAATACTTACTTACTCTATGACTTACGCAACTCGCAAGTTCATCGCCGCAGTAACACACGTTCTCCATAGGATTCTCATCCTGAGCCAGTTCTAGTCACAAACACCAAATTCTCAAAGATCCCTTCTTATACTGTCCTCCCAACATAGTCTCGGTCTTCCCAACGGTCTCTTCTTGTGATGTCCACCTCTTCAACGTTGTATTCCAAGTTGTGTCAACGTCTAAACATTTAAATAATCTTGTAATAAACCAATGAAGAGGAAGACATTTAACCGTGCTACAACGTGAAATCAACTTTTAATTATATTGTGCTACTGGGATATATTTGAAATAGCAAGGATTACCAGATCATTTTTACCAGTGCAGGATAGTAAAGTTAAAATGGAAGACAACTGCTGATATTCTTCATCCAATGGAGGACAACTAAGCCAAAATTGGTAGATAACTATGGTTACCTTCCGTTTAGAATTCGATAAAGAAACACTAACGAAATTTCTCACTTTCAAATGTTAATTTTTACAGAGTAGGTTACGTAAAATTTTACATTTTTATTGTATCTTGTCCTATCATGTAATAAAATTTAATGAGAATGGAAGTGATTACCAAATGATGAACCATTTTCTTGATATTTCGGTAAAGAACATTTTATTAAAATTAAGAATTTGGGTCACAGGAGTACGAATATGTCCAATTCAGAACTTTTTAACCTGGTCACTAGAAAATGGAGTACATTTCAAGATATTTAGAAAAGGAGGGAGGACAAGTCCTCCAAAAAGAGGACGCCTGGCAAACCTTGTAAATAACAGCAATGTCCATAATCTTTCAGTAAGAAGTAATAACGGCACATTATTTTGTTCATATTTAAATGTCAAATTCTCTTATTCTGAGAGAGCTATTAATTTAAACAAATTTACATGTTTCTCGGGTGTCAAACAACATGGTTCTGTTACTTCCTTGAATACGAGAAGAAAAGATGCTGGGCAACGAAAGATCAGAAAAAGAGACAGTTAAGAAATTAACGCAGTGAGATTTTTTTTTTTTTTAATGAAAGGAAAGACCAGCAGGACAGTTAAAAATATGAAAGTGATGATAAGATTACGCCTGTTTCTCTGGAAATATATACACGTGACATCTTTGATTGGAGTGTTACGGAAGAAGAATGGTTTGTTCCACTTTATGCTTTCTCCACCTTCCACTTCGTCTTCTGGTCATCGTAATAAAGGATCCTCATCATCAGAATAATTTCATTTGAACGGGAGGACATGGTTTTTTAACATTCCTTTCTCCATGTTCTGCTCAGTGTCGAATTAATCATAAAAGGGAGGGATTCAAGAATACTTTTATCGCTTTCCTTAAGTGCGAGAGGTGAAAAGACATAGCAGTTCAAGTGGCGAATGTGGTTTAAGAACATTCTCATCGGAATGTTTAGTATATTCATTCATTGTTAATTCAATGATTCTTTTCTTTTTCCCGTGCTTTCTCCCTTTATTTTCTTCCTCTACTTCAGTTTTTCCTTCATTTTACTATTTTTCTTCCTAGTCTTTTTACCTCTTGCTTTCCACCATTCGTTCTTTCTTTCTCTCTTCTCTATTTTGGTCTCTTTCATTCATTCATTCTATATTCCTACCTTCCTTCTTTCCTGTCTTACTTTGTTCTCTTTATCTCTCTCTTTCTTGTGTGTTTCTTCCGTTCTTTCTTTCTCTTCTTTATTTGTTTCTTTATTTATCTTCGTTTCGTATTTCCTTTCTTTATTTCTCTGTCCCTTTCATCAAATTTTCTTACATTCATTCTCTATTGCTTTCATTCATTTTATCTTTCTTTCTTTTTATGTTCCTGTCTGTCCTTCTTTACACCTTTCCTTCGCTCTTTCTTACTGATCTCCTTTCTTCCTTTCCGCATCTCTTTTGTCTTCCTTCCTTTCTTGCTTACTTTGTTTCCTTCGTTTTTATTTCCTTTTCTACTTTATTTTTGCTTCCTTCCTTCTTTTTTTTCTCTTCAAAATTATTCTGACTTTCTTTAGTTTGATCGTTGCTTGATTGTTTCTTTGTTTCTTCCAATCATTCGTACGTCACATAGTTTTCTCTTATTTATGCCTTCTTACGTTCTCTCTTTGATTCCTTTTTTCTCTTCTTTCTTTCGTTATTTCTAACTTGTGTTTTTAGTACTCTTTCTTTATATTTTTTTCCAATTTATGTTCTTTCTTGATTCCTCCTTTTTTCCCTTCATTTATAGTTTACGTTCTCTCTTTGTCTTTCCTTTCTTCGATTCCTTTCCCTTTTATGGGCATTCTCTAAAAAAAATATATTGAAACTTTAAATGTCTGACCTATACAGCACTTTTAGGCTGCCGTGTTTCATTCTTTTGCTATTGCCGTGAGCAAAGAAAAGGGGAAGGTAGTAGGACCTAGATTGTAGATGTCATCCCGATGTTAGTCTGGTGGGACTGATAGTAAACCCCGAAAAATTTCAGTTGGAATGGTCCATGTGAGCTATGCCAAAACCCGTGCCATGCAGAGACAGTACCTATTCTGAAGAACGCATTGTTTTCCATTATACTAATTCTGTAATAACTAAAATTCTACTCTAACTAATACATTTGAAGGGTCAAACTCCAATTGAAAAGATTTTAAGAAAAATAGAATCTAAAAATAGATTCAAGAGTAATGTATTGCCTTATATATTGAGTTTTCACACTCTTATTTCGTATGTGTGACGTTTTTCCCGAAGTGGAATGTGCATAATAAGTCTAAAATAAGCTATTAGATGGCACTGTTATCTCAATTCTCGTAAAAAAAGTGGAGTTTGACGTCTCTTTCCGTTAGCTCTTCATTTGTCTTCGTACAAAATATACCCGGACATAAGTTAATACCCTAATTTATTTTGAACTTTTGTCGATGTCAGGAATACAGGAATACTCATAAGTTTAGTCGTAGTTTCAATAAGAAATTACGTGATTCTCTATATTTAAGATTGAACTGTATTTTTAAACTTACTTTATATTTTATCATTGTTTTTAGCGTAAAGAATGTCTATAAAATCTTTATTACAAGTAATTGGTTTGTTGTCAAGAGAGCTGGGAAGTGAATGTCCAGATCCTTTAGATTTTTGCCTTGATAGCATCTTCCAGAACTTCTTTGGGTTATCTTTATAGCTATCAGACAATGTAGATATGAAGGTTTCTCTTTTCTGATTTCTAAATTGAGTAATGAAATATATGATTTCTTTTTGTAAATTATTTATTTGATTTTTAACGAATTCATTTGGGGCCCTATGGAAAAGTCTGCAAAGGTGTCTCTTTCGTCTAATCTTGTCTATGATATCTTTTGGTAGTCTTTCTTTGTATGGAATATTTTTTTGTTTCGGAACCAAACTTGTCACAGCAGTTTGTAGGATAGATGTGATGGTATTGTTAACTGATTCGATTTCTTCTGTACTAGAAATAGGTAAATGAATTTTATTTACTTCTTGTTTTATTGTTTGTTGGAATTCCTGTTGTTTTAGCATAATTATTGTAGTAACTGTATTCAGTGCGATTATTTATAGTCTGAATGTAGAATTGGAGATGTATCTCCCCATGATCTGATTGCAGGCTCTTTTCCACCTTTTTAGACACCAGGATATTTGCCATAGCAGGTGATAAAAGAATTCTGTCTGGAACCGTTTCAGTGTTGTTTTGGAATCTTGTAGGTCCCACATTTATATTAATCAAGGGAGATTGTAATAAAAATCTAGACAATTTGCCACCATTTGTATCTGTTCCTGCATCGCCCATTAATGAATGTTGACAGTTGATATCAGCTGTTATGATGAGGTGTTTATATTTTTCTAGGTATGTTAATAGTGGTAGACTCTTCGAAATATCCGTGCTTGGACTAGAATATAAGATAGCTATATACAGAGGCTCTTTCTTTAGTTGTATAGAAATTACTAAGGGAGTGGTATAGTTGTCTTGTAATGAGGTAGGTAGAGGAATTTCTTGTGCAGGAATTTGGTTGTTGATTAGAAACGCCACTCCTCCAGTAGCGTCAGGACGATCTTTTCTAAATATATTGAATCCTGGAGTCTTAATTTTGAAATTTTGTGTTAATTTTGTTTCATTGATAATAAATATAACAATACTCTCATCTAATGCTAACTGTATAATTTCTTGTACTTTCTCTCTGATTCCGTTTATATTTATGAAACAAATGTTGAGGTTAGCATGATTATATTTATTGGCCATATCCTTTGATGTCTGTTTCGAATCTTCGACCCTTCCATTTGCCTTTTGTTTTTTCACATATTTTTCGTTTCCAATAAATATGTGACCATCTACAGATTTAATTATATTGAGATGTTTTTGTAAAAAATCCTCAGTTGGAGGTTTAATGATTGATTTGATTTTGTTTATCGTTTTAGACTCCTCTAGTAAGGTAAGAGTCAGTGTGAGAACTGACAGCATCCATTTCGAGATCTTGTCGATTCGTTCATCAATCACATTTTTGACTATTTGCTCGATTTCTCTAATGTTAGAATCTTTTGTAGAAGAGGGATTCCACTTCGAAAGATATGAAAGATACTGGCTCAGAATATCCAAAAGACAATGGAAATCTGACAAGGAAGAACTTTATAGAGACATTACCTTCCCACCAATGTTAGAATATATGGGATCTTGCAAAGAGAGATATACAAAATCTATTGAAAACAAAAATTCGCTAGCATCAACTTCCCAGATCATCTATTGAACGTGACAGTTTTGCGTCATCAGATCACCTTACAGGAAATTTTAAACATCTAACTAACAAAATATACAGGGAACAAAGCAACAAATGACAAAAGAACAACTATCAAGAACAAAAAACACGGAAGAGATGAGTCGGAAGCTGGATTAAAAAACAAACATTGGCTCTTGGAAACAACAGTTTAATATATAATAAATTATTTACCTACAAGCTTAACCTACTACCCTCACTAAATACCTTAGATCTTAACAATAAACAGACTTCAGACAACAATGAACGGAATTAGATTAAATTAAATTTATACTTAATATTAGAAATTAATACTATAGAATATCCTGTGCAATTTACAATAGGCTGTAACTTATTATTTTCCAACAAACAAATAATAAACAACTTGCGAACTCATAATTTTCAAATCTATGCACTTTGGTAGTTAAAGAGTTTAACTTAATAAATGAAATAGAACTAATGTGGTTGGTTTCGGGGCTGTTGTTGGTGCGGGTCTTTTGGTCCTGGTGCGGGGTCCGCTTTTCTCCCCTTTTCATTCTCAATATAGAAACATACTAAACAATATTAATTTCTAAGGACGAAAATGGCCTTAAATCGGCCAGAAGTCCACCTGAAAGGCCCTGCGAGCCAAGGCAGTATATGTTTCGGTCGGTTTAAACTTACTCATTCCTTTATAGGCATTTCAGCATAATAAATTTAAATTCTATTTAGATTAATTGATTAATAATTATTAATTAATTTTCGAAGAAATCTACTCTTATTTAGCTAAATCATAGGAATAGTTAATATTAAAGAATATTAATAAACAATCTATTTCCCAACCTTGTCCTCTAACTAAGAAGATAATTAATTAAAGAAATCCTGTGCAGTTAACCAATCAATTAGTTAAATTAAACACAAAAATATTTGCTCACTTCCAATTCATACGGTTTTGGACCCAACTCAAGAAAAGCAAGACTTTCCTGACTGTTTGCTGGAGGGAGCATGTGTGTTCTGGTGCAGTTTCTGTTTATCTGATCTAACAGAGTTATCTAACCCCATTAAATTTAATTACACTCAGGACGAAAGTGACCTGTGTAGAGTGCCTAAGTTGGGCAACTGAAATTTGTATAGTGTCTCACAATGGTAGGTCGGATCTTGTGGATCATGACTTTGCCAAAAGGGGAGTATTGGAGGGCAACAAAAAAGAATAACTCCTGTTTATTTACTTTAATGGAATTTACCAAGAAGGGTATAATTACCGACTAGAATTTGTTACAGGAGTCACGTGAGATTTACTTAATGAGACACTTAACACCAAGTATTCAATTAATATCTGGGATTTGATGATCGCGGTAGAGCTTAGTAAGATTTGAGACATTGCAATTTCCATGCTGAAATTTCAAATAATGATGTCCTAATGTGCAGTTCACCATCTGCCAGTATCCACATATAGGCCTGTAACACAATACATTGCACTGAATATATTGCACTTACCAGTCTGAAGTACCCACACTGCATGAGGAAGGAGTAGCTGGTAGAATCCAAGAAAATCTGAAAGAAGAAGTTTCCATTAAAATAATAATAATCCAATTTATTTGGTAAACTTGATGATGTTGATTATCACTGATCACACACACACACTTTGACATTCCTCATACTATAAACACATTAGTGCCCCTTTTCAACACTGGTCATTGTGTATAAACGAAAAGATAGACCTTATTTAGAGGCTTAGAACAAAATACGTTACGCAATCATATGCGTTTAACTCATATTAGAATTGTTTATGTGTTCTGGCCAGTTTGATTTCTATTCCACTGTCTGATTGAAGTAGCTTGCAGTGTTCACCAAAGGGGGACGAAAAGGCTGTTTCATTGTAGTTCACTCACTGTGCTGATCACTTTCTAGCTTCACGAATATACTGTTCACAAAGGTTACTAAACGAATCCTTGAATATAGCGATGGGCTCGAAGGTCAAGCACTATTCACCGTCTATTATATATATAAAAAAATATTCCACTTCTGTATTGCTTTTTTTATGCAGTTACTTCCAAAGCATTGTGTTTCTGTTAATTTTCACAGTCTCAGCATATATTCCAGCATGTCTGAGCACCTCTCTTTCTATTCACTTGTATTGATATGACAAGTGAAGATAAATAAAATAGATAAAATAATAATAATAATAATCAAACACAATAGACTTGTGTGATTTTGCTAGTACTGGTCACTGTATGTTCTCACTAGTTCGTATTGCATTATGTCATCACTGATGTAGAACCTGTTGACATTCCACGGAGCAAATGCTGTAATGGTACCTCAAAGTACGCACAAGTACCCCGTCTCATTTCCACACAGGGGAAAATAGTTTGTGAATTAGTCCTGGGATATGTTGCACTTTCTAAAAACAGTTCAGTATTTACTTTCACAAGTAATACAGGTGTTTGTAAAGGCACTGATAGTCTTTAGCACGGTTGCCTCATGAAGAGTCAAACCCGGTCACCAACAATAACAAACGACACAATATAGGACGAACTCCGCGCTCTTCAAACTATGAACCACAAAACCAAGTGTCGTGGGTTACATGTTCAATTTCCCGAACAGTGAACAGAGTGAAGCCACTAGGCCTCAAATTCAAGCATTTTCGTGCATTGCATGCCCGGTCTGTAGAGACTCGCTCTTTTACAGACAAGCTCTTGACGAAAAGACAGATGCACCTGCAGTATACAGTGTTGCCACATAGGGCAGTACTTTCTTATATTTCATGTTTTAAACATAAATATACATTGTTATGACTGCATACTGCACATACACTTCTTAATTAAGGAAATAAACCACTTGGGTACATTAAAACATAGTTATATAACTTAAAACATTAATAAAACGGAAAAAGAACACAGTGTGGGTGAAATCCGCCGCTCCTCAAAAGTCCTATGACAGGTGGAGCCACCTCGTAGGTGCCACGTGAGGGAGGATCAAAACAATACCGCGTGGAGATCGAGTAACGGTACATAAGAAATATGAAAACATCAAATATATAGCATAAAACACAAAGGTACATTTAAACTAACTATATAGACAAATTCTATATATATATATATATATATATATATATATCAATGAACAAATACATAATAATAGATATCGATGACCACACATAATAGGGCAGAAAAGAAAGAAAAGTCGGTTTGCACAAAGGTATTCAGCGCTGTCGTGCGCCTGTGCCTCACCCCCAGGGGCGGACACTAGCAGACGGCAAACCGAAAATTAGTTCCTCTGTAATATAATTAAAAACAGGCTGATTATGAGTTAAATTGGGACCCGTGTCACTAAAATAAAGTGAGAAACAAAAAACGGTTACCGAAATAACCTTCCGCTTGTGTTTTTATACAGAATTAAATATACAAACAAATTCCCCAAAAAGTACATATCAATGCGCGTTGAGGAGCTCTTTGTAGGCTAGGTTTGCTGACTAGACCTTCCAGGCGGGAGGGAGAAAGAGGGGTAGATGTGAAAAATGGTCAAAACCCAAAGTTTTCGCACGTATTGTTAGTGCGTTTACCAAGTATTCAGAATCTAGCAAAGACAATGCCTTCGTAGGCAGACGAGTGTCGCCGTTTGGTCATGTTTCCAACCATAGAAATTAAGCCATAATGTTGGTTGCCTATTCACATTCTCAGTAGAATTTTCTATGTAATTCTCCCAACATGGTCTCTTATTCAATCTAGTGACGTACAACACTGCCTTGCAATCCCATCTTACAAGCAGGTGGTGGCTGCCTCTCCTGGATTTCTTTGGTTCTCTCTTCGAATACGCAAATGATATAATTTTCCAAATTAATATGTCTTGTAACTGTTTAGCTGATAATCCTTTTCCTGTATATAAAATAAAAAAAAAAACATGACATTTTAATGAGATACAAAAATAAAATATTTGCATAAGATATAATTTAAATATTGGTACGCAAATTACATCGGAGGATGGGCCTTATACACCTGGTCGGCCAGAAGTGCAGCCTGGGTGGCCCTGCGGGCCCAGGTAATTTTACTTCATCAGCAAGTTACCATGATTTAGCTATAATCATCTAGACTTGCGCTTAATTGTCGAAGCTCATTTAGTTAATTTACTGTGTACTAAGATGTAGTAGCATATTGAGCTTAAGGCCGATCTATTATGTAAGGGATCAGTGAAAAAGGTGGTATTTGACGGTTTAAAGGGGGATTACATCTGCGTTATTTCGCACTCGGTTTTTTGCTTAAAATTTTGTCGCACAAATACAGGGTGACGTAAAATTTTGTAAGAAGGCATTTTGTTTTTAAAACAATTGAATGAACGGAAATCGAATGTGTGGCAAAGATATTAGGACAGTTATGACAATCTCAAAAGCTATCTTGAACGTTAATAAGCGTTTTCCTCACTAATATCGCATGTCGTTATCAATTACACTAATAAAATGGTGGCGAATTTAATTACATCAATGAATGGAATGCAATGCAATGCTAAATTGCAATGCAGATGGATGTATCACGTGATGCACTTTCTTTTTAGAAATTTAGAGAGAGGCTAACTCTCTGTTGAGTTTTCACTCCATCAATAAGTAATTATTGAAATAAGATAATATTTCTGCTGTCAGGTTGATATTGAGACTTTGTGTGGATGTAAGTGTTAGCATAATGTATCATTTTATGTGAAAACTTTAAAACTGTGTGGTGCGACGAATGGGCGGAATTATTCTTATAAAATTGCCCCTGTGGCATTTATAAAACTTACAAAATGTTGGTGCAATAAAGACACGTTCCACACACAAATAAAGATCAGCTCTGCCATACAGATAAGTTATTATGTATAGAAGATATCGACTTGAAATTTCAACGGATAATGGGACAACTTGTTATTTCCTTTGGAGTAATCGTTGAATACGGAATAATTTGAACAACGATTTTTATACGTTGTCTACTGCTTCGCAGAGGAGATATCCAAGTGTTGCAGGGCTATATAATATAATGCTTACAACTTCGTCAAGCATCAGGATCTCAGAAACTAGTCAGTGTAGTAAAAACTTATAACAGAGAATTAAAATGAGAATGCATATAGAGAATTCAACTATGGTATTTAGAATACCAAATGTGATGCTTCTGTACATAGATGATACAAACTAAATTCAAATTTACTTTAGCACCCAAAATTAAGATATTTAAAAATCCGTATCATATTTGCTTCGAACTAGGTAATGTTCTCAGTAAAATGAAAAGTAAGCACTCTCTTTAGAATCGAAACGCCGCGCGATCTTAATATTATTTTCATCTCGTGGCAACACGCGTGATTCTACTTTCTGCTGTTCAGTAGCTTTTAGTTACAATATTGCAAATTTATAAATGCAAATATTGAAGAAAATAATAAATTTCAATTATAGAATTATATTCAACAAACATGTATGCTCTTCGAACCAATTAAAATGAAAAATAGTGAATTAATGTCTAGAGATCTGTGAGACCGTGCGTTTCGTACGCATAACATACTACCACAAACGTTTCAATTTGAGGGTTTCCGCCATGCTAGTCTAATGGTTACCGTCACTGACTGCTAATCCTGGGGTCCCGGATTCGATTCCCGGCTCTGCCAAGAACATTTTTCCAAGGCCTGCGGGTCTGGAACGGTGACTAAACAGCATCGTGATGCAATTGGGAAGCTTCTGTGAATAAAAGACAGTGACGATCACAGTTTAGAGCTTCGGCTCTCCTCTCTTAACACGTCTGGTAAGCGTGGGAGCAGTAGACCAACTCCTCCCTCCGGGAGAGGTCTCATCCAGTAGTAGATTGAATATGGAGGTGAATTATTATCGTTCTTGTATTGCTGTTTATTGTAAAAGTTCATTAGAAAGAGATATATTGATGCTTATCTTTCAATTAAATTTAATTGTAAGAATTCTCCACAATCTTGTGAAATAACTATCCGAACAAAAACACCACAGGTGCAAAAAGTGGAGCCAAGTTCTTTAGCCCTAAAAAGATGTGAAATGGGAGACGGATGAGCCAAGTTCCTTGGTGA
>JAGDQP010021288.1:7542-18411 GCA_022664845.1 Lepisma saccharinum
TACTACTACTACTACTACTACTACTACTACTACTACTACTACTACTACTACTACTACTACTACTACTACTACTACTACTACTACTACTGCAAATACTACTACAATGCTTTAAAAGATTAAATCTAAATATTTTTATTTACAACAATCCAAATTCAGATATACAAAATATAAACTTTTCTTTAATTATTCTTCATAACATGCAACAAGAATTCAAACAATTAGAACAGAGAGGAAATATATAGTATTCTTTTAATCAACAAAGCCTTAAAGAACAACCAATAAAAGGGGGGGGGGAATAGCATTTAAAGAAGAAAAATCTCCTCCAATATAAACTATTTATTTCTAACTGCTGTTTTAATTTAAAAATGGAAACAATATATTTTGCATTCCTATAACAATGAAATTACTGTTTTTATTCATTAGTTCGTGACACTGTCACTTCCGGTTAATAAAAATATGCCTAAAGCTCAAGTTGGACCATTATTTGGTCAGATGCGAAAACTCATTGTAATCGGTTACGCCGTTTTGGCGTGATGTTAAATCAAACATCTTAACATTCACTCATATATAAGTACAAATATGTATACTTGTATATGACTGGTCGCCCTGCTAGTCTAGTAGTGACTACTGATCGTGAGTTCGATTCCCGGCTCTGCCAAGGGATTTTTTCCAAAGTGAGAGGGTCTGGAACGGTGCCCTCCCAGCATCGTGATGCAGTTGGGGAGCTGCTCTAAATAAAAGGTAGTGGCGATCACAGTGAGAGCTTAGGCTCTCCTCTCCCAACCCATCTGGTCAGCGTGGGAGCAGTAGTTCGACTCCTCCCTCCGGGACAGGCCTCGTCCAGTAGTGGCTGTGAATTATTATAATTAAATGTTTTGAAACATCGAGGTATGTTGTCACCGTCGTCTTGTTTCCTTCAAAGACCAAACACTCTAAAGACGCCCTGAATCGGCTACCAGTCGGCTGATCCAGCCTATATGCAGGGATGTAGTGAAGAGTAGACTATACGCATGTATACGGCCCACCTCAATTCTTTAGACATCACTGTATGTCCACCTAAAATTTATGAAATATGCAGGGATATGGGATAGTAAGTGATAGGTTTCAATACAATGAGAGAAGCGTATACCACATAAATAATTAGCATTACATCCCTACCTATATGTCAATTGTAACTAGTTTCTAATGTTAAATGTATCACGCTGTATCTATATTGTAATGTAGGTATAAGTTGATTTATACCATAGACCTCATAATAGGTAGACTTAGCGCGCTTCGGCACTTCTGGCTGCGCTAAAACTAATGTTTTTTTTCATCCGCTAGGTAGCTCTGCCATAGATCTCATACTAGAATATGACGTCTATGGCAGAGCTACCTAGCGGATGGATTCAAAATCACGTACTGTGAACAAACCTCCATTAGTTTTAGCGCAGCCAGAAGTGCGGAAGCGTGCTAAGTCTATCTATTATGAGATCTATGATTATACTGCAGACGTTTTGATATTTCAATCAACTCGCAGGTGACTTTAAGGATGAAGTTGGGAAACCAAGTGCGATACATACGCATTAAAGGTGATGGCTTACCACAGTTTAAGAATTCCACAACTAGATTACGAGAGAAGGCACCCAATCAGAATGAAGTGCTAATACCAAGCATCCCAGTAGTTCTTTCGAATGCTCAAATCATATTAAAACCGCTTCTATGCCACAGGAAAGTTTCGAGGCTTGTCTTTGTGAAGAACGTCTCTTGTAACAGGTATCAGTTCGTGTGGAGCAGCGTTCTCATTCCTGGGGTTTTAAGAATCCGTGTGGAACCTGATACGGGAATATTAAAACCAGGACAAGTAGCTGTGTGCAAAATTTCCATGAAAATTCTTTGCTATCCATCGACTACAACATGTAAAGTGGATTGCTTTTTCTTTGATGTAACGGCAGATGATATCTACGAGGCCAATCGAAAGCTCCTTGATTCAATCAATGCAAAAAAGAAAACTGAATTTATCATTACTGAAGATGGCCTACATGAATCTGTAAGTATTTCCTCCTGTCTGGTTTATTTATTTGTAATTATTTCTTGTTTAACGAATGTTTATAGGTCTCCTGAGAAAAAACTTCTTATATTCATCTAGTTTGCGTTGTAGTGCAAAGTTAATTATAAAAGAGATGTTTTAACTGCAAGACAGTTTTTTTTTTAATGAAAATAAAAGTTTGGCTATTTTTCTAAACTATCTAATTACAGCTCTTTGAAACTCATTCTTATTAATATTTGGGATCCATTAAACAATAATTTCAAATTTCTTTACCTCGTTTCTTCACGATTTTGTATTTCAGCACAAAACCGACTTTTGTCTTAGACAAGTTAACTCTGCGTCAGTAAAATTGTTTCTTAAAGTGTCAGTTCTACTCACTGTTAAATGTAGATTAACGGAGGTTTTTTTTTTTTTACTTGGAAAAAATAAAATATTGTATATTACACTGGTCGACAAAATAATTCCCCGATAGCAGAGTAAACTTATTTCAAATTTATTTCAAGCTTGCCATTGTAAGTGTACACGCTTACATCAAGCTTACTAGTTGGCACTTGTAAAACTTGATGTAAGTTTGCCATATCAAGTTGTCACAACAAGCGTGAAACAAAGAAACATAGCAAGCAGCTTTCTTAATCAATCCTCCACCGAGCCAAAGCTTTACTTATACAGCACGCTTACGTCACAGAGTCTCGCCGACAAAACACATTTCGAAAGTTAACGTAAGTTTAATTAGGTTCTAACCCATGCGTCTGCAATAAATAAAGAGAGAAAAACACCGAACCTGACTTACCTAACCTAACCTAATCAATCGAAGGTCATTAATGTTTTAAATTTCCAAATGGGTATATAAAAGGAAAAATAAGTTATTTTCAATTTTTTTTAAAAAAAGTATGTAAATATAACCACGCCAGGATTCGATCCCAGGACTGCCGATAAGTTAACCATTTTTTTTTAAATATCTCTCACCCTAAGCGGTCTTTAATTACTTTAACTTTACTGATTCCCTTATTATTGAATATGACTGATTCCATTTCAAATTGTCCAGCCAAGAGTAAAAAATAGTCCCCCTCATGGTCACAGATTTCTTTCATATTTTTTTTACACGGGATCTTCGTGCAAAATTATTAGACCCATATTTTTTCTTTTTACCCCCCCCCCCCCTCAAAAAAAATCCTTCGATTTATAGCCTTTCAAAATGGCCGGCCTCAGCACGATTAGTTCGAAAAAGCAAAGATTATGTCAAATTTAAAAGTTTATTATGGAGAAACTAATGTACTTAGTAGCATACGCTGAATGGATGGAAGAAAACAAAGTAGTGTGCTTCAGTGGAGGGTAAAATTTCCCCTGGTGCTCCAACAGTATTCGCGCAATTAACTCGCAATATTGCCAACTTTTAAGATTTTTTTCTAACTTTAGATACAATTTTTTGGTACTGATCGGTGGTACGACTATTTGCTTCCACCATCATAAGCACATCTATAAAGCGTGTTAAATCTGTAAAGGATTTGCGTTTGTGATCATTACGTCTCAAGTTACAGCAGCGTCATGAAAAAGCTGAAAGATTCATTAAGTTTGGACGCCATTTTCTCAAAAAATTCACCTTTTAAAAATCTGAAATTTTTACCAGTATTCGAGAAAGGCCTGAGCATTAATATCCTTTTTACCGTTTGTGCAGCCCGAGCCCCTAACCTTCGCAATTAATTATTGAAATTTCGATTTTTGTACTCGTGACAATGATTTTCTGATGGTTAGAAATGGACAATTCATTGTTATGTGTTATGTTTACCATTGCTAACTTTCACAAAATGTAGAAAATAGCATATACTCAGTGCATTTCTCATTACAGATATAATACATCAATAATTTTAGAAAAGAAAAAGCTGCAACTATGGCAACGACAAATATTTTGACCACAACGACTATGAAATATAATTGACAATATGATAAATGTTTGACTTTGTTTATGAAAAACATGTGCCAGATTTGTCTTAAGTGCTACGGTGTCCGAGTTACACGCCACTGGATAAATGAAGACAGGTGCTGTATACTTTCAGTAAAGATGACTCCAATACCAAAACAGGCAGGTGAAATTTGACACGTGGAATGACTCTCTATGAATATTATATATTCACACGTCCCACTTGCTATTTAAAAATGGCCTCCATCCAATATGGTGGATTTCAAGATGGCGTCCTCGTTGACCATATACTCCAAAATGTAGCCCTTTCCCATCGTTCCACATTTGTGTACTACGATGCTTGATTTCTTTGACGGTTTGTAAACTATGTACAAAGCTGTTCTTCCAGTGTATAATTGTTTATCTTCCTACGATGCATGCACGCGAATTGTGACAAAATAGTAGGCCTACGTGATGTGACTTCTTGAATATCATTTTCGACTTCAACACACTTAAATATAGTCAGGTCACCTAAAATTAAGAAAAATGATTTTTTTTTAATTGTTGACCGGTGTTATCAATAAACTTTATTTTTATATGGGCCAGTCTAGTAACTTTGGACTTCGGCCCGTCACGATTCGCCTTTAGCTGTTAAGTGTTAAAATCCATGCCCCTGCCGGGACTCGAACCCGGGACCTTCGAGCCGATGGCCTACCGCCGCAGACCGCTCGGCCAGCCTACTATTTGATTTGATTTGATTTATTTTCATTCTGATGACCAGATTCCATGCACAAGCATTCTGGTATAGAATACGTCATTACAGATACATGTAATACAGATTGCACACACACACACACACACACAGACACGTCAATACATACATATAACATATAAGAATTACTATTACAATGAATACAATACAATGTTACAATGAATACAATATATAAACAAGATAGAATTGCAAATAGAAAGAAACGCAAATTCTACAAAGAAAATAACTTGCTACCACACAAGAATACAAACATATTTACAAAAATAATATTATCAGAAAATGATTTATGTTGCAGTGAATGGACAAGGATAAATTAGCACAAAATATAAAGAATACAGAGTACAATTAAAAAGAATGGTAGAGTGAATACACACATGGTAGAGTGAATACACAATATATATTTACATAGATAAAAAAAAAAAACACATTTGCTATTAGGTACAACTCAATAGTTTTCAACTGATTCCTGACTGTGAAAATTCTTCAACACTATAAAAACATTTTTCAATAAGCAGTTTTCTTAACAGTGATTTAAAGGTGTTTTTGTCTTTAGCATGCTTAATATTTACGGGTAGATCATTATAAAATTTAATGCCCATATATAGTTGGGATTTGGAGAACATTGTTGTTTTGTGATAGGGTAGGGACAGATCTTGATTGTGTCTTGTATAGTGTTCGTGTTTATTGTAGTTTCTCTTCAAATGATCAGTATTATTATATGTCAGAAGAAGTACTTCATATATATAAAGTGACGGAAAAGTTAATATATTTAATTCTCGAAAATAGTCTTTTGCATGACGTACGTCTAGACATGCCAGTTATCGTTCTTATTGCTTGCTTTTGCAATAAAAAGGGTTTCTGTCTATTCGGAGAGTAACCCCAAAAAGCCAGTCCGTATCTTAATTGTGATTCGAACATGGCGTGATACACCGTTAATATAGTATTTCTGTTAACAATTGGTACTAATGACCTAATTAGGAAGATGGTTGAAGAGAGTTTACCACATAATATATCAATATGATTTGAAATATATCTTCACTAGGTTGTTTTCTGTTATAGGAAAATTCTCATTTCCCTCTTTACTCACAAATTTAAGATTGTGGGGTAGCCTAGTTTCTCTCCAGAAACCCTCAATTTTTGTAGTACAATAGTTGACAGGATTTTTTATGAAAGAGTTGTATCAGTAAAAAAAAAAAATAAAAGAACGTTGCTTGGCAGCTAAATATACATCGCTTTTTATTATAATTACCGCACAGTCTTCTTTCCCTAAAACTGAAAAAAGAAAACATTAAATATTTTGTGCCAAGTTTATCTCCTGAACTAGTTTATTTATTTTGTTTCATAAATTGCTGCTATAGACAGGAAACTTACGGGAAAAAAAGTAGTAGTTTGGGAATAGAATTTGAACATTGTTTGTATTTCCCTAACTTGTACAACTGCATATTCGAAATTTTGCCTAGGAAAACCCAACTACACGAGATACAATCTTTTACCAATCATCACTTCTGACATTTATTGAGCTTGGAGTCGGAAGCATAACTGTTTATCCAAGTCATTATGCAGCCAAAAGGAATATGAACATACAGCGCCTACAGCAACTCTCAAACTTTCTTTCTGTGAATAATTTCTTTGTATTATCGTAGCCTTTCGAAAATCATTAGTACTTCTAAATTTGTAGATGTTGCAATTCGTAGTAGTACAGTATTGTAATAATAATAATAATAATAATAATAATAATAATAAGAAGAAGAAGAAGAAGAAGAAGAAGAAGAGTTTCTTCTAGAATCAAACTCCCCGATTTGCAAAACAATATAATAGCCCCCCCCCCTAATGTTTGGACGAAAGACCCCGAATTATTTTTCGTCTGGCGCCGTCAATAAATAAAAGTACATTCTAAACATCCTAGTCGGTGCCAGGTCTTTTTATTATTATTATTAAAATTAAAATAACTACAATCCTGAATCTTTTCGGCTACTTTTACATGGAATATTTCATGCAACAAGGGGTTGCACAGTCTAGTAGTTAGAGCGTTGGACTCATGTCCGCGTGGTCCCGGGTTCAATTCCCGGATGGAGTCCTACTTTTCCGCGTCCACCCAACGTCGTGAGGTAAATTGGGGAGTCACGTGAATAAAGACGTGACGGCCACACTCGATCTGGTAAGCCCCTGATACGCCTGTTCGTGGTTAGGTACGCGCAGTGCTGACCACACAGCCTTCACTCAGGTGGACGTAGTTCCACCAAACACGCACAGACAGATGGCGTTGGGGTAGGCTCAGGGTCTATAGGCCTGTTATGTCATTGTTTTTTTTTTCTTCATGCGACAAAACTTCCTACAGCAAAAATCTCTTTATCCGACCTCTAGAGATTTCCTCGACTTGCTCCCGATAGAAAATTACGAAATGACGCCCATGCATGTTGGGCGAGCCGCTCGATCGGTTGTCCATACACGACTCACCATGCTCGATGTTAGGTTCGAGTTGGAGGTAGCTATCGAGCCAAGCACGCAACCCACCAAATCAGTCGAGTATGTTGGAATCGCGTCCATACACGGTCGAGCATGTATGGGCCCTTTAAGGCAGGCCAACGACTCGAAGGTCCGAGTCCTGGGTGTGGATTCTAACTCGAACGTGACGAATAATCGTGACGGGCCGAAGTCAACAGTTACTAGACTGGCCGATATAAAATAAAATTTACCATATTAATTTTTTACTGTTGGTTTTATTCTGCACAAAAGTGATTATGTAAAGAAAAATATTGCAAAAACAACTAAACTGTTCTTTTTTTTTTTCAGGAACTAATTACTAATTATAGTAATCTTGGGGTAGTGAAACCTCAGCCTAAGATGACAAGTGTAACGGTAATTGCGGTAATTGTAGATGAATTGCAAGCAGATATTAAGATCAAGTGGGATGACCAACTCCGTTTCACGCCGGCCCAAGAGTACTATGTGAGAGGCAAAGTAACACCCCAACCGCTGGAAAAGAACGAAAAATTGCTCGTAGGAGATATGCTTGAGAAGATTCTTTGGTAAGAACATAACTGTCATTCATTGCAGAACGTAAAGTGTTCCTTCATATTTAATACTGGTTGATATATGTCCGTTTCTTGGTGGAGAGGAAACGAAACACACCATTCCTTATCTTGTAATGGACGTCATAACTTCTCTGTTACCTTAGAAGCAACAACGTTTCCTGTCTAAATAAATGGTGCAAACCCCAGTAGCACACAAACGTTGAAAATAAGTTGATTAAACGTTACGACGTTATTGTAACGTTGTAAATGTACCGATATGTCCACCTGTTCAACGGTTTATTCGACGTTGAATAATGGTTGAGAAGAAAAGATGAAGAAACTGGTTCAGTTGGCCAAACCAGAGCATGAATGCTGTCTATTGGTATAGTAACATTTAGTTTCATTTTGTCCGTTACTTTCATCATGATAAACGGTCTCTGTTTTCCAAGAGTTAATTTTCCAACCGCTGCTGTGGGGTTCGAACCAGGTACATTCCGCACTCATCGTTGGTAGTTCGTCGCCTTATCCCTTCATCCATGGATCCACCTTGAGAATCACTCTTCTTTTACGGTATTCGTAGAAACAGGCAGTCTAGAAAGCAGAGCAACAACTCCAGAGGCATCGTTTCTCATGTAAGAATAATAATAAAGAGAACTTCCGCATTTTTTCTTTAAACTTTGACCATCGCTGCACTATTAAATTTGTATTTCTCAATAAGTGTAATATGTCGCCTTGGAAAAACGCATATAAAGCGAAATCTATGTCATAGTTGAAAACACTTCACATTAACGCGCTATTAACTAACTAACTCTATGGCTTATGGAACTCGCAAGTTCATCGCCGCAGTAACAAACGTTCACCATTGGATTCTATCCTGGGCAATATCAAGCCAGTTTTCATCACGAACACCTACTTCTAGAAAGATCTCTTCTAATATTGTCCCCCCACCGAAGTCTCGGTTTTCCCAATGATCTCCTTCCATCCGGCCTTCCAACCAGGATAGAATATAATCTTCGTTTTTCCCTCCATCCGAGCTACAAGACCTGCCCTCCTTAGCCGTCGCGATTTCATGATTTTTACAACATCTGGTGAATCGTACATTCCGTGGAGTTCTTCATTATGAAATTTCCTCCACTCTCCACTCATTTCGTCCCGTTTATCTTTCTCAAAATCTTATTTTCAAACACACGTAATTTATGTTCATCTCCTAGGGTCGTACACGCAACAGTAACGGGAATCATGGGTATTATTCTCAGTGCAATATAATTGTTCGGGTAGGTTTCACACATCCGTTTTGTACTATCCATTTATTTATACACACAAAACCGGAGAGCTCCTAAAACGTGGCATCTACTCAATCAACAATGATCAACTTGCGGTGATGCGATCAACAAATTTCCATTTGAAAATAAACAAAACGCAGAAAACAAACAGTAAAATTGATCATTTATGTATATATGATAAAAAACTACAACTACTGTATTTTAGGTGATTCCAGGCAGAGAGAAAACTGCTAATTAATTGTCGGCAGCGCGGGGTCTCTCTGGACAAGGGGCCCTGGGCGGTTGTCCGGTTAGCTCATGTCTAGGGCCGCCACTGAAACTGCTGATTCTTGCAGGAAGGTTTAACTCTATTTTCCTCCAGTTGTCAAAAATGCGGGTTGTGCCCTTCTTCCACCAAGATGTTCAATGTAACTTCTGTTTTAAATACAAATTAAGAAGGAAACTAATTCGCCTTTTTTTTTCAGGGAAGTAGTGCATGATGAGCGCTTCAGACAGATAATAGACATCTTAAGTGATGAACAAAACCTTTACTATGGTCAATATTTGATTGAAGAAGAATCTCGTGACGAAAAACTGAAATGGTTATTATGGACACCTCCTAAAACACTACTTTGTTCTTTATTCGCAGATATGATACTTTGCATTTTAAAAACAATGTTCGAATTATAAACTTGACTTCTAAAATGAAGTTATACGTTATGTTTGAAAGTTTCATATAATTTTGTGGTTTTGTTTAGTAATAAATTGGGAATATTATGTTGACTGTTCGTTCTTATCTTATTTTTATGTTAAATTTACTAAAAGTAAGGAGATAGAACTTGAAAACAAAAGGGTAACATAAATATTTTAAAATAAATAACTTTATTATTATTATTATTTACATCAAAATCTGTTAACCATTTCTTTTGCAAGTACGATGATGAAAGTGGCTTCCATTGCCGTTCCAGGGTTTGGTCTATACTGTTGCAGCTAATGGGCAACAGCTGCAGTTTTACTTATCGTACTTCCCCCTGACGCATACAAAATGTCTTTACCGTTATTTCTCCTTAATGAACCCCAGTAAAGGTCTTGTATTTAACATTGTTACAAAAATTAATTCCGCATTCCTTTCTTCATTTACACATATTTAATTATCTAATATAACGAGTTTCATTTTAAAATCGTCACGGGAGAAAAGGGAGTAAAACGTAACAGCGACTGGAGCGTTGCCGCTTGGCTTTGGCAACAAGAAGTGTGAGAACGGCTGCAGCGACCTCAGTTTTGTTTTTCTATTTAGCGATCAAACCGGCATCACTGTTCCCATAAAAACAACAGTCTGGACGGATAGTATGTCGTCGTAGACGATCGACGACAATGATCTGTGTGATATATTACTTCTAAGCACTGGCGTAACTAACGGGCCCGCAATGCACGAGGACCTTCGGTTGAAGGAAGCCTACTTACGAAGCTTCGTTTTCAAGTTCAGTAGCTTGGCTGGGGACATTCTGATTTGTTGCAGGGAGGCCCACACGCCTTTAGTTACGCTTCTGCTTCTAAGGTAAAGTAACACAGAAGAAGATCTAGTAGGTGGACTGAGTGCTGTACCAGCATATAAAAACTGTCGATATCACGTGTCGAGCATGGGGAAGTGAATTGTTCTTTCGATTCGGAAGAATGCATTAATACTGCTGTTTTCACGGAAGACACAGAGAAGATACAATTTACTTACCTTTCTATGAAATTGTATTCATAAAAAATACACGTGATCCTATAGGTACAAGCATAGACCGCATAATAGATTAAGCACGCTTCCCCATTTCTGTCTGCGCTAGAACTAATGGGTTTTTGTACAGGACCATGTGATTTTGAATTCATCCGTTAGGTAGCTCTGGCAT
>JAGDQP010021289.1:8006-21784 GCA_022664845.1 Lepisma saccharinum
TATATATATATATATATATATATATATATATAATACATTTCTCACCTGTTGTTGTTTTTCATTCGCGGGCGTAGCTAATGAGTAAATACTTGCTATAAATCATACCGCAACATAAATACACATTTCTTGTACATGATTTGAACACTTGGTAATTTTTACGCTGGCTACCTCAGGAGATTGTAAAATGCTAGACTTTCTTTTATTAAGGGCTCTACGAGACTGAATCTGACTACATTTAGCAGCAAAGGGGGAACACACTGATACTGCATTAACAACAACACTAATACCTTTTACGATTTATTGAGCTAAATGTTTTAAGAGACGATCCATTAGGATTGAACGGAACTGAGCATAATTGAGCACTGCATTGACTACACATCAAGGAGATCAACACATACCTGTCATATCGTGAGCTACGATTCTTGAGTCCTTGGTTAAAACCTGGTCCTCATTATAGCCGGAGTAAATACTGGAATTGTCACTAGATTAAAGACACATTTCCTCTTACATCTTCCTCGTTTGTGAAAGTTCTTATATGCACTATAGTCAATAATTACTTATTGATGTCACTTTTAAACCAACAGTAAACTGTATTTTTACCTGTCCGAAACTGTTTTAAAATTGCTTTAAACTTGCAACTAAAATAACTAAGTCAACAAGATTGGAACGCAAACGACTGTCTTTATGTAACATTGAGTAAACTATGTATAGCAAGTGAACTGATCGGAATCACAACTGTCGTCATTGCATGCCTGTTGAATGTCAAATGTCTTTTTATAAAATCTTCATTTTGACTTGTCCTGTCTTGCCTCGGTTGAGTCAATCTCGGCCATCCGGAGAAGGGGAACATGGATTATGAAAGTTGGAATATTAACTCTTTCCCAAGAATAGGAGATATTGTTATTATGTAATTTAGAACTCGGGTTGATTTTCAAGTACTTTCTTGGTCAAGAGGGAAGGAGTTATTAGGTAATGAATAACGAATAGGATACAACTATCGGGTTTTCTTGAAATTGTTTCTCTCTTTCGTGTCTCTTGGCTCGAGAGGCTGTTACAATAATCCATGAACGTGATTAATCTGATGTTCTTCGTATCGAATGAATAATGCATCTTGTCTTCGGTTCTTTCCGAAGATGATTGAGTAATGCTTCTAATATTTACACCTGTGAACAGATATTTGTTACATTCTCTTAAATGTGCTTTTTCTTGATGTCTGGAGGAAGTAAGAAATACCACAAATGTTCAAAACGTGTTGCTAGTCTTTGTAGACTCTGATATTACATATCAAGTCCTTGAACACTTGTCATTTCTTTGATTTCCTATGAAATGTGAATCACACATCCGATATTTACACAATGAGTAATGTTCGTGTCTTACAAGAGAGAACGACTGCTTTTCATAGTTCTGACCATTTATGATTCACGAATGAATAAAACACTTTTTACTGTTCGTATAAAATTATAGTGTGGTTTGGGCTCCTTTTTATACTCAATTATTTATTGGAGTCTATTTTACCTTTAAATGTATATTTCTGTACTAAATCCGCTCAACAATATATATATATAAAAATTCATGGCTATATTCAATCCACTACTGGATGAGGCCTCTTCCGGAGGGAGGAGTTGGTATACTGCTCCCACGCTGACCAGATGTGTTGAGAGAGGAGAGTCGAAGCTCTCAACTGTGATTGCCAGTGTCTTTATTCACAGTAGATCCCCAACTGCATCACCATGCTGTGTGGGCACCGTTCCAGACCCTCTCGCTATAAAAAAGATCCCTTTGGCAGATCCGAGAATCGAATCCGATACCCCGCGACAGTAACCATTAGACCAGCGGGGCAGTACAGTCCCACTTAGTACAGTCTAGCATGGCCATTTGCCCTATTTTTGGTCGGATAGTCCTGCTTTTGATAGTCATGTCCTGTGTCCCGCTTAACAGTCGAGCCGGATGCTGATTTGTCCTGCTTTTAGTTCTCCCATTTAACTTCCTATCATTCTGATGCTTTCAATCGTATGGTAGATATTTTAATTTCTTCATTTTTAGTAAAATTTTATTATATTTCAGGATAGTAAGTTTTCAGTCGCTAGCTTGATCTCTTTTAAAAAAAAACTACTTTTTTGCCATCCCCCGATGGCCACCCTAGTACAGTTTAAAATAAATCGAACTTTCATAGAAAGTTTTATTGCAGAGGAAACACAACCTCAGCTTCAAAGCAGGGATGGTAATCGAAACCAAATTGAGAATTTGGTTTCAGTTTCGAAACAGAAACCAAAATATTGTTGTGGAAATTGGTTTCGGATACAACAGAATCCAAAATCCAAAATGAATTTGATTTCGGTTACTGAATCAAAATGTTTTTAAGATAATTTGGTTTTGATTTCGGTTTAACTTTCTTTAGGTATTTTGGTTTCGGTTCCGAAGCAGAAACCAAAATATTCTGATTGCATTTGGTTTCGGATATAACAGAAACCAAAACACAAAGTGAACTTGGTTTCGGTTTCTGATGTAAAGTGTTTCAAAGATAATTTGGTTTTGGTTTCGGCTTAAGATTGTTTAGTTGATTTGATTTTGATTGCAAAACAGAAACCAAAATATCATTGTTGAATATGGTTTCGGATACAACCGAAACAAAAATACAAACTGAATTTTGTTTCGGTTTCTGATACAAACTATTTAAAAAATAATGAGGTTTTGGTTTCAGTTTCGAAAGTGAAAGCAAAATATTCCTGTTTAATTTAGTTTCAGATACAACAAAAGCTAAAATAAAAATTAAATTTGTTTTCTGTTTCTGAAACAAATTGTTCCTAAATAATTTTGATTTGGTTTCAAATTCTTCAGTTAAAACTAACACAGAGAAATTGGCAACCGCCTTGACCGGGACTCGAACCCGGACTTTCAAATTGCCGGACGGATATGATATTCATTACACCACGGCGGCACGGTCAATTCTCTGTGTATATACTACTGAGGTCAATACTTCTCACACCTTGGCCTTTTCCAAGCCCTAATGGGCTGCTTATGAAATCAAAACACTCCATATGTTCGGAATTGTAATAACTCGATTATGGAGACTTACTTACGTTCTTAAGGTCTTTGGCTTACGGAACTCGCAAGTTCATCGCCGCATTAAAAAACGTTTTCTATAGCATTCCGGTCTTCTCAATGATCCTTTTCCCTCCGGCTTACCAACCACGATGGAATAATATTCGTTTCTCCCCATCAGAGCTACATGACCATCTAACCTTAGTCGTCGCGAGTTCATTATTATTCGTACAACATCGGATGAGTCGTAAAGTCCGTGAAGTTCTTCGTTTCTCAAAACCTTATTTTCAAACACGTAATTTATGTTCATCTGCTAGGGTCGTACTCCAACTTTCGCAATCGTAAAGTATTACCGGCAGAATAACAGTTCTGTATATTTTCAATTTCAACTTTCTTTATGGGTCATGGCAGAGAATTTCGACAAATTAAATAAGAATTGGTCGCTCGACTATTTTTGATTCTCTTCATACTTGGTACATTGAATGTCATATACAAGCGAAGTTGAAAACAGTTTTTGAATTTTTTTTATTGCTCATCGTTCAGGATATACAGGGTGTTCAAAAATGAGATTCTGCAAAATTTTCTTGAATACATCGAATTATAAAGTTACACATATTTCACAAATCAGTTGAGATATTTGAATGTAAAATGTAGGCCAATGTATTCTACTAGGCCTAACGAAAATAAATAACATCTTTTCGCATGATATGGCTGCCTAGATAACTTGTAAAAAATACTGTCACTCAGGAAGAGTTCATACAATCAGATCGAAGATGAGTGCTTGTTACCACAGTTTTCCTTAAGCAGCAGATAGAAGAAAGCTAAAATAGCTCTGTGCGTCAACAAAGAACGTAAAACATAATCTATTGGTGCTTAAGTCACGTGATTTAAATGATAACGCTGATAGAATACAATATTATTAACAATAGCCTCATTTTTCATTGATAAATAATTTGTATTGACACGACTATAGCTTTTTAAGCAACTTTAAGAAGCTGTATTTCGTAGAGGGGTTTGAATAACATAATAAAACTTGCAGGTGTTTTAGAATATAAACAAAGCAACTCCTATACGAAAATTTGTTCATGTATTCCCTTCACCTTTTGACTTACAACCGCTCAAATTCTGAAAAAATTGAGTTTTTATGAAGGGAGTACATGAACTGTAAGTCTCGATATAAAGAAAAGTGAATGACATAGGAAGTAATTTTTTGGTCATTACAGTAACAAAAGTAGATAATAATAACAAAGTAAAGGGCTTGTAATTTTTTCCATTCAATTAGAAAAAATTCTAAATATGAAAATTTCACCTATATTTTACAATTGCTTATACCTCGCTATCCGATAGCTGTTTTGAGGCTAGAACTTAAAGACATAACTTTAAATATTCTCTGAGGTGTTTGTATTTTAAATGTGTTTGGACTATTCAAATATCTCAAATGGTTTGTAAAATATGTATAACTGTATTCAACAAAATTTTGCAGAATCTCATTTTTGAAAACCCTGTATATCCTGAACGATGAGCAATAAAACATTTTCAAAAACTGTTTTCAACTTCGCTTGTATATGACATTCAATGTACCAAATATGGAGGAAATCAAAAATAGTTGAGCGACCACCATTTGTCGAAATTCTATGGAATAACCCTTATATTAATTGCAAGGTTAGAAGTTTCTGGACTGAGTAGAAACATCCGTTGTCCGATGCTGATACTATAAAATCTATTTCAGTTACGAAGACCGTTTCAGAAGTAAAGATATGCATATACACGTAATTCGATGACTGAGTGGCTTTTGTGTTGTAGCTATGACGGCTGCTCCTTGATTATTATCTCAAACTTCCCGTCCTTTTAGGTAATTGACGACATTGCTGCTAGACGTCAGTACGGTAAGGTTCTGCGTTGACAAATATGCGGGTCTAGCTGTTGTGCAACATGCAGCACTCTGCCATCCAGTTGGGCATCGCCTCTGAGCCAATAGCGGCCCACTTGCAATATCCCACCACATCGGCAGCTACCTTAAGTCCTTACGTCGGGCCGACGTCCTTTTGCCACTCAAATGCCGATATGGTGGATGCCATCGTCCTCCCACGGTTGCACCTCTTTGACATCGGCCGACCAACATGTGGCGGGATTTTGCTCATGTGGATTAAAGACAATTTATAATTATTTTGAGTGCTCAATATTAACTTGAACTCAAATAGTATTCCCACATAGAAATTGCGACCTGACTCAAAGACAAAAGTGATTAAAGCTTCCTTTGACAAGTGTGCCAACTTGATGCAAGCTTAGAAAATTAATCAAAAAAGAGGGGTAAACAAGGCTTAATCATGCCGTCTAATTTTACAAGAATCAAGGTTCAAATAGCTTTGACATGACAAGAATGACAAGCAGGTTTCAAACGTGATTCAAACGCTCAACTTGTCATATGAGCTTTAGTTTATGGCAGTGTTATGCTTGAAGTCAGGTTGTCTCGTGCTTGTATGACCATGACCATGATTTCTCACCAAAAGTGAGAAAAATTGACTGTTTTAATAAACGGAATTACGTACATTTGTACAGTAGTTTCAGAAAGAAATTTGATCTTCATTGCATGCTGTCTTTATTTCATTATGTCTTATTTTCTAGTCTTCAGTACCCTTTCAATTCTTTGCACTTGTCTGCAGCTGGATTTGAACCTGATACTTTCTAATGTGAAGTTCGTCGCACTGCTGGTGCATCTGTTGAAAAATAACATCGATCATGAACTTCATCAACTCAGACTTGTCATGTAGTCATATAGAGTGTATTTTCATTACATAATAACTTTAAGAACAGAGCACGTAAAGTTTTAAGTACCACCTGTTATTCTAGGTTAACTCGAATACTGATGAACCCAATAACAGCGACAACCAACTCACAGTTAGTGAAATTGCAGCAGCAAGTGCAAACCATCAAATACTATTTTGTTAACTATTGTACGGAATATAAGTTAAAAAAGCTAGGTCTTCTGTATTCTTACTTCAGCCTCCCTCTCCCACGCCCGTCCTTATTTTAGAACAATAGACTATTTCATACAAAATGTTATTTGAGTTTATAAATTTGTAACACTGTGACATAGAATATACATCACCTAGTCCAGTATGGAAACGCTCTCCCTCGGCCTCTCCTTCGTAGGTATATACTGGGTTATTCGATAAGTAATGTCGTATCTGCAATGATCACTGCAATGACGCCATCTGACGAGCGAATAGTGAAGTCGACGGCACGTGCCATAGCTGAGCCATATAGGGCACTTGATTGTGCAACAGTGTGTAGAAGGAGAACGGTCTATATGTTTTGGAAGTGTGGCTTCTGTTTGGTTATGGCAGTGTAGGAGGACCATGAATTTCACCAGGGACATCCAGCCAGCGCAGCGGCACGGAACATCAATGTTGTAAATGATCTGGGCGCTGTGGATGTGCGAAGGTGCCAGAGGTAGTTCCAGTGGTTTCGATATGGGGACACTAGCTTCACCGATAAGTCACGAGAAGGGAGACCTGTGGAGCGGGAAAAGAATGCACTGCGAGCAGCGGTGGAGGCAAATCCAATGCAAACTGTAGAAGAATTAGCCAGAGAACTGCATGTCACCCATTCGATCGTTCATCGTCATCTGCAAGACCTTGGGTATGTGTCGAAACTCGGAAAATGGGTACCCCATGCGTTGATGCCTTAACAGAAGCAGCAGCGTGAGTTGACATCTGCAGTTTCCTGCTCACCCGTTACAAACGTGAACCATTTCTGGACAGAATGGTGACAGGGGATGAAAAGTGGATCCTCCACACACAAGTGGCAGGTGCGTACCTAAAGGAGGTCAGCAGGAACTGTACAAAAACAGAACCTCCACTCCTGCAAAGTGATGTTGAGTGTTTGGTGGAGTAATCCATTTTGAGCTCTTGCCATGTAACCAGACTGTCAATGTAGACATCTACTATCAGTAGCTTGAACGCCTACGGACTGCATTGTTGGATAAACGTCCTGCTCTGGTTAATCGCAAGGATGTGCTCATCCACGGAGATAACGCGCGTCCACATACGGCAAGAAAGACCTGTGTTAAGATCGAGGGACGTGGCTGGGAGAAACTCCTCACCCGATGTTTTCACCAGATCTTGCACCAACAAACTGCGGCCTGTAAAGCCACCTTTCCGGAAAAACACTGCAAAATTAGGTTGATGTGCGACGAACTGTGATCCAGTTCTTTTCCTCCAAAATCGGTGACTCCTTTCCACGGGGGATTCAACAACTGGTTGACAGGTGGCAGAGTGTCGTGGAGTCCGATGGAAACTATTTTCCTGACTAACCGTAGTGTTTCAGGTAAGTTGTAGTTCTTTTCCTCACGGTGCAAAAATACGAATTACTTATGGGATAATCTGATAGATCCACCAAGATTGATTTCATTCGTCCTTATTTTTCCCCTTGCTTGAATTCATCCTTACATACATCCTCTATACGGTACAGTACATTAGCCTTTATTGGTCACAGCTAAGCATATTATTTCTTATCTCCTGATCCTATGGCCATCCCAGACGAATTTTCTCTGTATAACAAAAATTGTTAGAGCTTATTAGACCAACTACGAATAGAGTTATTAGCACAGATAACTATATCTATACAGCTATATATCTAGTTATCTGTGGTATTACAGTTTGAAAATATTTTACCGAACTAAAAAAAAAGTGACGAACTTTTTAACTTTGACCTTCATTAATTTGAAAAGCATAGAACATGTGCTATTAAAAATACACAAGGTGGCTTACTTCTTTAAGTAGTCTAACCTATCAAATTTCATGAAAATCATAAATGATCGGGTTGTGAATTACACTTTTCTGTCATAATTTTCCATGCCTGGTTTCCAAGAAGGTAGTTTTTTTTAGTACATCATGTTATGCACGGACGACAACACAAAGTAATAACACTTTATTGATGAGGCGACAGTTCAACAATCTTATCAATCATTGTTCGTAACATTTTGATCTAAAATATTTTGCATTCATAGGGGAAATAAAAGGAAACAACAAAGATTAAAAGAATACATGTCAAATCTTCGTATTAAAAAATGGATGTTGCATATATTACATTTGGTAGATTTCAACTTATACGTACTTCGCAAAATAGTAAGTAAGTGGGTGCAGCGGACACTTGAGTTCAGAGAAAGTTCAGAGACACTTGAGTTCAGAAAATTGAAAGCACCCCCCTCAGAAATTGGTCACACATAGAAATACACTCAAGTCCACTTTTATTTTTAGCTGTCTTGACTTATTAATAAATATACAGCATGGGTAGGTTCATTATTGGTATACAAACATACATTTTATTAACAGGACTTTAATAGACTAGATACTGAATCTATACATCTCCGATGCATCTTAGATATTTCGTCGGAAAAGTGAGCTGTAAAGTTACTATAAAATTAATTGGAAGTATGGTTTCTGTAAACTGGGCCTAGAAGTCGCTTATTCTGAGGTCGAATTGGAATATCTTGGCTTTCGCCTAGGACACATTCGTAACCACTTGATTGTTCGTCAATGATACATATATGATGTTTCCGATTAATGGTCATAACATACCGGGATTGAACACTTTAAACAATTGATTAACCAATAATCCGGGCAAATTTCATTGAATTTTCTATTCTTGAAACCTATGAAAGAAGCATATATTGTCAGCCTATATGTTGTCCAATGTTATTGTGGCTTTTGTTGTTAATACTATTAGTCCCTATTACAAATTCATTGAGTAATCCGTTTCCTAATACAAATATTCATATTTCATCCCATAATCCTATTAAATAAGTACCCCTCTATAAGCAAATATCAGCGGCCCCATGGTGGTCCGCCAAGCCCACCGAGTTTTGCTTATGGGGCACTTAATATTTTCGAATTTATCTTTCCATTAGCATTGAAAACTGTGTGTTGCTTGATGCTGTCCTCGTTATGATAATACTACTTAGAAGAAGTAGGGTCATTAAAATCTTCCACTGATTTCGCGGTTAGACACAAAAATATTGTCATAACACTGAAAACGGCTGTAAAAGGTACGCTAAGGGTTCACACGTTTTGTGTCAATGGAATTCAAACGCAAACGTCCGGACAAAACTAAGAAACTTCATTTCGCCCTAGTTATGATGAACGACGGACAACTTACTCTGCTATTTTAAGAAAAGTAAACAAAACAACTTCGATTACTACTGAAAATTCCAGGTGTTTATTTACATTACTTGTATTCTTGGTGTTGTACAGTCACTAGATGAGCGCTTACAAGTTGTCCTCCAGTTTTATTTTAAACAGAGCAACAGAAAATAATATTTGCGCATGCCTCTTTTATGTGTAACACAATACGAGAATACAAATATGTTCATCCGTTCAAAGGAATTAATTTTCTGTATTAGGCATAAAAACTTCTTTTTAATCCTCGTCCCTCTAGTCCGGGGACGATCCCGCATGGTTGCGCTGTGTGAAAGTTTAAATTAATAATTACAGGATTCTAATGGAATAACTTCAGCACACAAATTCTGAAGGTTGCTGTACCTCTGTTTTGAGATGGGGATACATTTAGAATACATCTGAGAAGGATTCACGGTTTTGGTCCTCCTAATTCTGTTTTATGTCCACATAAGAGGATTCTTCATCATAGCCCTTTTCTTTCAAGTTACACATTTTTAGGAACTGCCTTCAAGTACTTAAACCAGCAAACTTCGGAGACTTGTTTTGGTAGAGATGGAAACGCCTAGCCTTGATTTTTTTATCTAAGAATTCCGTGAGTTGAGAAGTGTTGACTTGACAAGGTTTCCGATATTTGCGTATTGTACTGAAAATAAGTTGCCATTCTCGTGCACTGAACACGGTCACATTTTCGAATTATCCTCGATTAATTTATGAATCCAGTTTCCTTTCGTCTGACAGTATTCACTCCCAAAAAATATATGTTCAATGTGTTAGTGTGGCACACGTCGAACAGCATAAGGAACAGAGATGTGAAGAATTTCTTTCTGCCCTTTCCTCCACAGACATATGAAAACATCACACACTTCTTGAATGATGTGTCTGATTCATTGTAGTGGAAAATGCAAGTTGCTACTTCATTAGGGACACCACCTACTTCCGTTTCAACCCATAGTTTCCACATTTCCTCTTTTAGACTTATTTTAAAAGTTGTTAAATTGTACACAGAGACCTTGCGTTTGTAATAAATAGGACCAGCATTATCTTTTTAGAATTTTCAGTGCATTTTGCAGATCAAAATTCAGTATACTACTTTTCTCAGGAATTGAAGATGACTGTAGGTTAACTTCGTTCTTCATTACTTATTTCAGCTCGCGTACTTTGTCATTCCTTGCCAGGTGTTCATCATAGACTTGCTGATTGGCTACTTAGTCATTTTTAGCGTTATGCTTAAAGCGTATACAGCGAGCACATTGATCTTTCTTTGGTTTATCAAAGTCAATATTATATGTCGAAAAGGTTTCCTTATATTCGTACAATGACTTTCATATTGGATTGGTGTTGGAGTTCTGGAACTTCTGACTGAAAATGTGATACACTTTTGTAGTTTAAACTTCCTTCTAAATAGCGTTTAGTTGAGAGCTTATGACAATAATGTGTTTTAACTGCAGGAAAGGACTCAAAGAGTATGAACTGCCTTAATATAGGATTCAGAAGATTTATTCGCAGCCTTTTCTTTCCTAGTAAATCTGTCTGTACAAAACCTTCTGACGTCTGTTGAATAACAGCAATTCTTACAAACGCCTCTCTCATTGCTAAACAAAAATCACGAAACTAAACCTGCATACTCCAGCGTTCTTGTTGTTTGTTTCAAGATAGCATGTCTATTTTTTCATTCTTAGACCTGAGGCTTTCTTTTTCTGCTAGACAGTGACAAGTTTAAATAAGATGCAATGTAATTTCATTGACATGAGAACAAGAATTCCCAGTATCACTTTCCAATAGCCAAATTGCTGAAATGTTGCTTCTCAAGTCTGAATCAGAAATAACACCGTGCATTTTTCACAGCCATCAATATGCATTATCTTTTCATTTTCTCTTCCTCCAAATATATACATTGAAGACGACTTGCATAATTAATTCTCTTTCTTCTTTTGACTCACCATACTTTCATATTCCTTCCTCTGTTGGTTTCCATTAGCAATGAATCATCATCAAACAATGCACTTGTTGGAAGTTGGGCATTTAAGTCAAGTAATCAATATTTTTCTTCTAAAGACCTGGTTCTTCATCCACTGTTCTCTACTTAATCGTCCATTACTTCACATTAACAGACTTCTTTCAGTGTTTCCTCGTTCATTGCCCATACAGTTCCTCCTCTTATATGTCAAACCAACTCTGTAGAAAGACAACAAAAATAAAAAAAAGCAAACAAATGCTACACAAAAAAATATTTAATGGAAAAAGATTAACCTTAGCACTGAAAACAAGAGTATTACCCTAAATGCCCTAAGAATCTAACTAGAAACCTGAGTTGGCTCCGGAACCGATCACCGGAACCATTCCAACAACGATCCACTCCATATTCATAGACCAGGTCCCCCTTCCAATGCATCCTCGTTCATTGTCCACACAGTTCCTCCTCGAGTAGTGGTCGATCTTATATGTAAAAACAACTCTGTAGAAAGAAAATAAAATTAGACAAAAAAACAAAACAAATGCTACACACACTAATATTGAATGAAAAAAGATTAACCTTAGCACTGAAAACAAGAGTATTATCCTATATGGCCTAAACATCTAAGTAGAAACCTGTGTTGGCTCGGGAACCGATAACCGGAAAATTCCCATGACGATCAACTCCATATTCATAGACCAGGTCCCTCTTTCAGAGTTTCATCGTTCATTGTCCAGACAATTCCTCCTCGAGCAGGGGTCGTCCATCATACATGTCAAACCAACTCTGTAGGAAGACAACAAAATGGAAAAAGAAAAAGAAGGCTAAAGCTACACACACCAATATTCAACGGAAAAAGATCAACCAAAGCACTCAAAACAAGAGAACTATCGCATATGCCTTTAGAATCTATATAGAAAATTGAGATGGCTAGGGAACCGATCACCGGTACCTTTCAAACGACAATCAACGCCATATTCATAGACAAGGTCCCTATTTCAGTGTTTCCTCGTTCAATACCCAGACAATTCCTAATCGAGTAGGGGTCAATCATCTTATATGTCAAACCAACTCTCTAGAAAGACAACAAAATTTTAAAAAATGCTACACACACCAATATTCACTGGAAAAGATTAACCTTAACACTGAAAACAAGAGTTTTATCCCATATGCCCTAAAATTCTAAATAGAAACCTGAGTTGGTCCGGGAACCGAACACCGAAACCTTTCAAACGACGATCAACTCCATATTGCTAGACCATGTCTCTCTTTCAGTGTTTGCGCGTTAATTGCCCAGACAATTCCTCTACGAGCAGAGGTCACTCATTTCATATGTCAATCCAACACTGTAGAAAGAAAGGAAAATTAGAAAAAAGACAGCAAATGCTACACACAAAAATATTCAATGTAAGAGATTAGGTTTAGCACTAGAAACAGGAATATTATCGTCTATATTCTAAGAATAAAAATAGAAACCAGAGTTTTCCCGGGAACTGATCACCGGAACCTTTCCAACGACGATCAACTCCATATTCATAGACCAGTTCTCTTTTTAATTTCCATCGTTCATTGAACAGACAATTCCTCCTCGAGCAGGGGTCGCTCATTTTATATATGTAAAAGCAACTCTGTAGAAAGAAAACAAAATTTGAAAAAATGAAAGCTAATGCTACACACACCAATATTCAACGGAAAAAGATCACCCAAAGTACTGAAAACAACAGAATTATCCCATAAGCATTAAGAATCTAAATAAAAGAATGAGTTGGCTCCGGAACCGATCATCGGAACCTTTCAAACGACAATCAACGCCATAATCATAGACCAGGTCCCTATTTCAGTGTTTCCTCGTTCATTGCCCAGACAATTCCTAATCGAGCAGGGGGCGATCATCTTATATGCCAAACCAACTCTGTAGAAAGACAACAAAATTCGAAAAAGAAAACAAATGCTACACACACCAATATTCACTGCAAAAGATTAACCTTATCACCGAAAACAAGATTTTTATCCCATATGCCCTAAGAATCTAAATAGAAACCTGAGTTTTCATGGGAACCGATCACCGAAACCTTTCAAACGACGATCCACTCCATATTCGTAAACCAGATCCCACTTTCAGTGTTTCCTAGTTCAATGACAAGACAATTCATCCTCGAGCAAGGGTCGCTCATCTTATATGCCAAACCCACTCTGTAAAAAAAACAGCAAAAAGACAAAAGAATTAGAAGAAACACATGCTACACACACCAATATTCAACGGAAAGGATTAACATTATCACTGAAAACAAGCGTATTATCATATATGCCCTAAGAATCTAAGTAGAAACGTGAGTTGGCTCGGGAATCGATCACCGGAACCTTTCCAACGACGATCAACTCCATATTCATAAACCAGGTCCCACTTTCAGTGTTTCCTAGTTTATGGCCCGACAATTCCTAATCAAACAATGGTCGATTATCTTATATGTCAATCAAATTCTGCAGAAAGACAACTAAATTAGAAAAAAAATTACAAATGCTACGCACACCAATATTAAAGGGAAAGGATTAACCTTAACACTAAAAACAAGCGTATTATCCTATATGCCCTAAGAGTAGAA
>JAGDQP010021289.1:21794-31948 GCA_022664845.1 Lepisma saccharinum
CGCTGATCTTACTTGTCAAACCAACTTTGCAGGAATAAAAAAAAATTAAAAAAATAAAACAAATACTACACACACCAATATTCAACGAAAAAAGATTAACATTAGCACTGAAAACAAGAGTATTATCCTAAAAGCACTAAGAATCTAAATAGATACCTGAGTTGGCCCGGGAACCGATCACCGGAACCATTCCAATGACAACCAACTGCACAGACCAGGTCCCACTTTCAGTGTTTCTTCGCTCATTGCCCAGATAATTCCTCCTCGAGCAGGTGTCGATCATCTTATATGTCAAACCAACTCTGTAGAAAGACAATAAAATTAGAAAAAAGATAACAAATGCTACACACACTAATATTGAATGGAAAAAGAATAATCTTAGCACTAAAAACAAGAGTATTATCCTATATGCCCTAAGAATCTATGTAGAAACCTGTGTTGGCTCGGGAACCGATTACCGGGACCTTTCCAATGACAACCAACTGCATAGACCAGCTCTATCATTCAGTGTTTCTTCGTTTAATTGCCCAGACAATTCCTCCTCGAGCAGGGGTCGCTCATCTTATATGCCAAATCCACTCTGTAGAAAAAAAGAATAAGAAAAAAATGCTACACACACCAATACTCAATGGAAAAGATTACCCTTATCACTGAAAACAAGAGCATTATCCTATATGCCCTAACAATCTAAATAGAAACCTGAATTGGCCCGGGGACCGATCACCGGAAACTTTCCAACGACGATCAACTCCATAATCATAGACCAGGTCCCTCTTTCAGTGTTTCGTAGTTCATTGACCAGACAATTCCTCCTCGAGCAAGGGTCGATCATCTTATATGTCTAAGCAACTCTGTAGAAATACAACAAAATTAGTAAAAAGGAAAACAAATGCTACACACACCAATACTCAATGGAAAAGATTACCCTTATCACTGAAAGCAATAGTATTATCGTATATGCCCTAACAATCTAAATAGAAACCTGAGTTGGCACGGGAACCGATCACCAGAAGCTTTCCAACGACGTTCAACTCCATATTCATAGACCAGATCCCGCTTTCAGGGTTTCCTCGCTCATTGCCCAGACAATAGATCATCGAGCAACGGTCGTTTATCTTATTAGTCAAAGCAACTCTGTAGAAATACAACAAAATTAAAAAAGAAAAGAAAACCAATGCTTCACACACATTTATTCAATGGAAAAGATTAACCTTAACACTGAAAGCAAGAGTTTTATCCTATATGTCCTAAAAGTCTAATTAGAGACCTCAGTTGGCCCAGGACTTGATAACCGGAACTTTTCGAACGACGATCAACTCCATATTCATAGACCAGTTGCCCCTTTCAGAGTTTCATCGTTCATTGCCCAGACCATTTCTCTTCGAGCAGGGGTAACTCATTTTATATGCCAAGCCCACTCTGTAGAAAAAAAAATAGGAAAACACATGCTACACACACCAATATTCAATAGAAAGGATTTACCTTAACACTAAAAACAAGAGTTTTATCCTATATGCCTTAAAAATCTAAATAGAAACCTGAGTTTGCCCGGGGACCGATCACCCGAACATTTCAAATGACAATCAACGATATGTTCATAGACCAGGTCCCTCTTTCAGTGTTTCCTCGTTCATTGCACAGACAATTCCTCCTCGAGCAAGGGTCGTTCATCTTATATGTCAAAGGAACTCTGTAGAAATACAACAAAATTAGAAAAAATAAATAAAAAAAATGCTACGCACACCAATATTCAACGGAAAAAGATTAACATTTGCTCTAAAAACAAGAGCATTGCCCTCTATACCCTAAGAATCTAAATAGAAACCTGAGTTGGCCCGGGAACCGATCACCGAAACCTTTCAAACGACGATCAACTTAATATTCCTAGACCAGGTCCCACTTTCAGTGTTTCTTCGCTCATTGCCCAGACAATTCCTAATCGAGCAGCGGTCGCTCATCTTATATGTCAAATCCACTCTGCAGAGAAACAACAAAAAGACAAAAGAATTAGAAAATACATGCTACACACACCAATATTCAATGAAAAGATTAACCTTATCACTGAAAATAAGCGTATTATCCTATATGTAATAACAATCTAACTAGAAACCTGAGTTGGCCCGGGAACCGATCAACGGAAACTTTTCAACGACGATCAATTCAATAATCATAGACCAGGTCCCTCTTTCAGTGTTTGCGCGTTAATTGCCCAGATAATTTCCCCACGAGCAGAGGTTGCTCATCTTATATGTCAAACCAACTCTGTAGAAAGAAAACAAAATTAGAAAATAGAAAACAAATGCTACATACACAAATATTCAATGCAAAAGATTAAGCTTAGCACTAAGAACAGGAGTATTATCTTCTATACCCTACGAATATAAATAGAAACCTGAGTTGGCCAGGGAATCGATCACCGGAAACTTTTCAACAACGATCACCTCCATATTCATAGACCAGATCCCCCTTTCCGAGGTTCAACATTAATTGTCCAGACAATTCCTCCTCGAGCAGGGGTCGCCTATCTTATATGTCAAAGCAACTCTGTAGAAAGGAAACTAAATTAGAAAAACTGAAAGCTAATGCTACACACACCAATATTCAACGGAAAAAGTTCAACCAATTCACTAAAAACAATGGTATTATCCCATAAGCCTTAAGAATCTAAATAGAAATTTGAGATGGAGCTGGAACCGATCACCGGAACCTTTCAAACGACAATCAACGCCATATTCATAGACCAAGTCCCACTTTCAGGTTTTCCTCGTTCATTGCCCAGACAATTCCTCCTCGAGCAGAGGTCGATCATTTTATATGCCAAACCCACTTTGTAGAAAAACAACAAAATGACAAAACAATAAGAAAACACATGCTACACACACCGATATTCAATGGAAAAGATTCACCTTATCAATGAAAACAAGAGTATTATCCTATATGCCCTAACAATTTAAATCGAAATCTGAGTTGTCCCGGGAAGCGATCATTCGAACCTTTCCAACAACGATCAACTAAATATTCATAGACCAGGTGCCTCTTCCAATATTTCTTCGTTCGATGTCCACACAGTTCCTCCTCGAGTAGGGGTCGATCATCTTATATGTCAAAACAACTCTGTAGAAAGATAATAAAATTAGAAAAAAGAAAACAAATGCTACACATACTAATATTGAATGGAAAAAATTAACCTTAGCACTGAATACAAAAGTATTGTCCTATATGCCCTAAGAATCTAAGTAGAAACCTGTGTTGGCTCGGGAACCGATCACCGGAACCTTTCCAATTACGACCAACTGCATAGACCAGGTCCCTCTTTCAGTGTTTCCTCGCTCATTGCCGAGAAAATTAATCCTCGAGCAGCGGTCGCCCATCTTATATGCAAAACCCACTCTGTAGAAAACAACAAAAATACAAAAGAATAAGAAAACACACGCTACACACACCAATATTCAATGGAAAGGTTAACCTTATCACTAAAACAAGGGTATTATCATATATGCCCTAACAACCTAAATAGAAACCTTAGTTGGCCCGGCAACCGATCACCGTAAACTTTCCAACGACGATCACCTCCATAATCATAGACCTCTTTCAGTGTTTCCGCATTAATTGCCCAGACAATTTCCCCACGAGCAGAGGTTGCTCATCTATATATCAAACCAACTCTGTAGAAAGAAAACAAAATTATAAGGGAGAAAACAAATGCTACACACACAAATATTCAATGCAAGAGATTAAACTTAGCACTAAAAACAGGAGTATTATTATCGTATAAACCCTATGAATATAAATAGAAACCTGAGTTGGCCCGGGAACCGATCACCGGAACCTTTCGAACGACGATCAACTCCATATTCTTATACCAGGTCCCTCTTTCAGAGTTTCATCATTCATTGCCCAGACAATTCCTCCTTGAGTAGGGGTCGCCCATCATATATGTCAAACCATCTCTGTAGGAGGACAACAAAATGAAAAAGGAAAAAGAAAACGAATGTTACACCAATATTCAATGGATAAAGATTAACTTTAGCACTGAAAACACGAGTATTATCCTATATGCTCTACGAAACTAAATATAAAGCTTAGTTTTTTCGGGAACCGATCACTCGAACCGTTCCAACGACGATCAGCACCATATTCATAGAGCAGGTCGCACTTTCAGTCTTTCCTCGTTCATTGCCCAGAAAATTCCTCCTCGAGCAAAGGTCGATCATCTTATATGTCAAGCCAACTCTGTAGAAATACAACAAAATTAGAAAAAAAAAAGAAAACACATGCTACACACACGAATATTCATCGGAAAAGATTAACGTTTGCAGTAAAACCAAGGGTATTATCCTCTATACCCTAACAATCTAAACAGATACCTGAGTTGGCCCGGGAACCGAAAATCGGAACCCTTCAAACGACGATCAATTCCATATTCATAAACTAGGTCTCTGTTTCAGTGCTTCCTCGTTAATTGCCCAGAAAATTCCCCCTCGAGCAGGGGTCGCTCACCTTATATGTCAAAGCAATTCTGTAGAAAGACAACAAAATTAAAAAAAAAAATGCAACACACACCAATATTCAAGGCAAAAAAAATTAACCTTAGCACTGAAAACAAGAGTTTTATCTTATATGCCCTAACAATGTAAATAGAAACCTGAGTTGGCTCGGAAACCGATCACCGGAACCTTCCAAACGACGATCAACTCCATATTCATAAACCAGTTCCCTCTTTCAGTGTTTCCTCGTTCATTGCCCACACAATTCCTCCTCGAGCAGGGGTCGCTTATCCTATTTGTCAAACTAACTCTGTAGGAATAAAAGAAAATTAGAAAAAAAGAAAACAAATGCTACACACACCAATATTCAACGGAAAAAGATTAACCTTATCACTCAAAACAAGAGTATTATCCTATATGCATTAAGAATCGAAGTAGGGACCTGTGTTGGCCCGGGAACCGATCAACGGAACCTTTCAAGCAACGATCTTCTCCATATTCATAGCCCAGGTCCCTCTTTCAGTGTTTCTTCGTTCATTGCCCAGACAATTCCTTCTCGAGCAGGAGTCGCTCATCTTATATACCAAACCCACTCTGTAGAAATACAACAATATAACAAAAGAATAAGAAAACAAATGCTACACACACCAATATTCAATGGAAAATATTAACCTTAGCACTGAAAACAAGAGTATTATCCCATAAACCCTAAGAATTTAAATAGTAACCTGAGTTGGCCCGTGAACCGATCACCGGAACGTTTCCAACGACGCCTAACTGCATAGGTCCCTGTTTCAATGTTTTGTCGTTCATTACTCAGAAAATTGCTCCTCGAGCAGCGGTGGCTCGTCATAAATATGCCAGACTAACCCTGTAAAAAGAGATTAAATTATTATATTTTATATAATAATTATATATATTATTTTTTATTATAAATAAAAATAATTTAAATTGTTACATACAAGAATCTTCAATGGAGAAAGGTTAAAATTTGAACCAATGGTCCGACTATTATTATATTATTATTATATTTTCTATCTCATGCACCTTCTTAAAAACGCAAACAAAATCCTGAGGTGGTCTGGGAATCGATCACTGGATCTTTCCAATGAAGTTCAACTCTACGTTGTTAGACCAGGTCCGTCTTCCACTATTTTTCCGGATAATTGTCTACAAGTATTGTCCATCGGTATTTGTAGTTTCGGTAATTATCGGTAATTGTTCATTCTCCTATACAGAAAGGAAAGTGATGAGGAAATTTTCTAAACGTAACTCCTTATAACCTACTTCCACTTTTATATTATATACAAGTATATTATCAGCTAGTAATTGACGCTGACACATGTCAGTTAAGTGTTTTTTAAATGGTTTGTAAATTTAAGGCTATTGTGCATTTTTTATCTCAGCAACACTGTTACAGTCGAGATGACATTTAGGAACCATTTAGGACATTGTCGGAGAAGAGTTTGGGTGCTTGAAGGAAAAGAAGAGAAAATTAATACAAATGTTGGAGGAAAAGAAGTCGTATGCTAGGATGAACATATCAATTTCTAGATTGTGCTCTTGACTTAGCTTACCGGAAATGTTTTGTCATGCTTCCTAACTAGTATTGGTTGACATTGTGGGCCACATTCCTTTTGTACGAATCTGAAACCGGTTCGCCTTTGATGTTCTGTGACCCGGTGATTAGGTCAGTAACTTGACATGATTGACTCGGTCATGACTCGAATTAATCAAGGATTGGCGGGAAGATGGGGGAATCGCGCCCCCCATGGACTTCGGATTTTTCTGTACATTCTATTCTCTTTTCAAATACTTGGTGTATAATTTTATTATCTCACTGCATAATAATAAGGGCTACTTCGGATTCTACTGTTACACTTCCTGGTTTATTGTCTTATTCATTATAATCTATCTAATCAAAATACACCATTTTATATACTCTCTAAACAAACTTTGTAAAAACATCGAAAGTTAAAACACAAATGGCATTATTGTACCATTTATAACCTTTTTAACCCATTTTTTTTTTAATGAAACTGATAGCAGTTCTTCTAGAGATGCAATAAAAAAAGGAAGTCTCTTTCACGAACATACACAAACATATATAAAGTTGAAACAGCACGAGTAAGCCAATACTAATAGACATATTTTCTTAAAGTAATTATTTACGATCCCTCGTCTTAAGATACCTTGATCCTCACACATGGTATTTTCAATTTTTTAAATACCGAACAAATCAATAACAATACTGAAATTTTGAAAAGCGACCCATTTAATACTTATTAACGTTTATGAAACGAACTGCTTCAGATTTTGAAGCTAATTTTATTAGCTGTGATATTTGAATGTCCATTATTAAGACGTCTTAGATTAAGCCCATCATCAATAACTGACATCTTCAAATTATGGATTAGATGTTCATTTGATAGTTATTCTCAAGTATTGTCTAGTCCGCTTTCTAAACCCTTTAAACGCCATTGGCTCAAGGCGCATTGATTATGATGGGAGAATTGGTGGAATGAAAAAAGTAAGAGGATCCCGAGAATACTCACGCTCACGCGCCACCACAAAGGCCACATTGCACAAACAGAGATCAAATCGGGAATCTTGCACACGAGAGGTGAGCGCTCAACCACTGAGCCACCGCGTAACAAAACGAATCTGGAATGGTTTCCCCTTGGTTTGTTGACTTTTTATGTTTTCGACTCTCCTGAGTCGATTCAGCAAGGTTTCATTTAGCGCAAACGCGCCGTTTCCGATATATAGCGAATTAAAAGTTGCACGACCTGAAATGAACTTTTAAACCCCCTCATAGAAACATAATTTTGAATGCGAATCTTTCGGGTACAAAAGTATTACTTCATCCGTAGCTGAATGATAGCCAAGAAATACCGAATTCATGTAGCTTAAGGTTTTCTAACGGTAGATCATTGCCGTTAATTAAAACACACTAAAAAAATGTTTTACCACTAACATATTTCTTACACTATTCTTCTGCAAAATCGTAAGAGCAAATCCCCATTCGTTTTGTATCGTGGAAATTCATAATATATCTAAGCAATTAATTTTCTGCAACTCCTCACAAATAATTGGATTGTTGGTCTTCAGAAAGTCCTATAACGACTTCTGTGAATGAGATTTGAAATAACCAACCAATACAACACACGCTGGCAACCGTACAAGAATTTTTCAATAGCATCATTTTGGCTATGATTGATAACGCATGCAGAGCCGAAATTATTTATTAATGTTTTTTCTTTCTTTTTTTTTTTTAAAAAAAAAGTTCTTTGTATAATGTTCGACATCTAACACAACATTTGATGAAAGTACTATCATCACACATCCTTTTAATTTTATCCGAAATATTGAAACTCTTTGTCTGACAATGTCATTCCATCTCTTCCGTTTTGACTTCATATTGTCTATAATTGTTGACTACCCTGCATTGAATTCCATTGTAATGAACAACGAGCCCTTACATGCTAGCTAGTAATGATCATGATGATTTTATGATCCTGACAATTCAAAAACGTTGAACATATTACTGTCGGCGTTACTGAGAAGTCATTGTAAGAAAAATGTTGTGCTGTGTTCTGAGTTCAGATTCCATTTAACTAATTTGAAAATTGTAATTTTATGTCATTCAGCAAGCTTCTAGCAAGTTCTCCCCCAGAAGCGAGAAAGGAAATAAAGTTTTGGGGAAGTATGTAAAGGTATCTGGGAATTTCTCACCTAAACATTTCCATTCGAGAGAGAAATTCTAACTCTCTTGCTTTGGCAATACAAACGATAGTGCTATGAAAAAAAAAACTAACTTTCCAGAAGATGACGTTTATATGTGTGCCTTTAATGTTGCCCCCTTGAGAAAATTCCTGGCGACGCCCTTGCAATGAATCGGGACCGGTCTTGACTCAAATGGCCAAACCGACTGTGACTCGGCTACGCGACCATCGAGTCTTGACCCAATTGACATTATGACCTGGTCTTGTTCCTCTACTTTGAATCAATCAATATTGTAATTAGTTAGATTACTTGAGAAATAAGTTTATGTACGGGAACTTCATTTTTGAAAATTTCAAAATATTTTGTAACTTTTAACCTATTTAATACTTCAAACCCAAATTCTTACCGAATAACCTTTCCCGAGGGGAAGAGGTTATATTTGCACACTTCCGGGGATATTTTTATTTTTCGATGATATGAGACTATGATATATGTGTGAGTTAGTATTATTGTTAGGAACTTTCTGGTGTCATATTGTCCATGCTCTGGGAGGTGAAAACTCTGGTCCCATCACCCCGGGAAGAAACACTGTTCAAACGCAACAGTATGCAATAAAGAAATAAATTTAATCTGTGCTCTGTACTCCGGTCAGACTGCCCCCCAAGCATAGATGCATAGACCCCGTACAAAATTTGACCTGAATGACCCGGTCATGCGTTTAAGCTCTACTTATAACTTCAAGCGTTAGGTCTGCTCCCTTAAACATAAAATACTTAGGTTATTTGGAAAGTATTTTTCATTGTCATGTAGCGCGTGAAATATTGTTGGTACTGTGTCATGTTTGAGAACAGTGTTCTCTGAAAAGCAAGCCACCATGTTGAAGACAAAGTTCGTCAGAGTCGATCTGAATAGTACTACAGTACCTATAAAAACGAAAGTCATATCAGCTTTGGTCACGAAATTTTGTTCTGTTTAGATGTAGAGGAGAAGTTTGTGGATCACTTGTGGATCTCGGATATATCTACCAGGTGTATGCATAAGTAGTTTCCGGTTTACCTAAGAGATGGAGCCAGCAAAAAGTACGCAGCGTATTCATTTGACACATACGTCATTTTGTTCGTCTGACATTAAACTACAAACACACACAAGTTGAGTCCGCCAAACACTAGCGTCTTTGTTTTATCGTTCAGTGATCATGTCGAAGTTTGTGCCTGAAAAAGAACATTTGCGGCACCCATTGCTTTTCTTATTTAATTAAAGGAAAAAGGCTGTTGAAAGTCATCGTGTGCTGGTAGAAACATATGGTGAACACGCTCGATCAATTAGAACATGTGAGACATGGTTTCAACAATTTAAAAGTCTTGATTTCAATGTGAAAGACAGTGCACGCTCTGGTAGACCACAAAAGTGTGAAAACAAGCAATTGCAGGTGTTATTGGAGAATGACCCAACTCAAACTCAACAGCAATTGGCAAAAGCATTAAATGTGTCACAAGAAACAATCAGCAGACTTTACGAGCAATGGGGATGATCAATAAACTTCTGGGTAAATGGGCTCCACACGATTTGAATGAACGTCAAATGGAAAATCGCAAAGTCACTTGTGAAATGCTGCTTCAACGCCACGAAAGAAAATCCTTTATGTATCGAATTGTGACGGGTCACGAAAAGTGGATTTAATTTGAAAACCCGAAGCGGAAAAAATCGTGGCTTTCACCTGGCGAAGCCGGTCCTTCAACATCGCTTCGGCAAGAAGACCATGCTTTGTGTCTGGTGGGACCAGAGCGGTATTGTGTATTATGAACTCTTAAAGCCCGGCGAAACCGTTAATGCACAACGCTATCGCCAACAAATTATTAATTTAAATGACGCATTGATCGAAAGACGACCGGAATGGGCCCGAAGACATGGCAAAGTGATTATGTTACACGACAATGCGCC
>JAGDQP010021290.1:0-31947 GCA_022664845.1 Lepisma saccharinum
AGCCACTGCACACTCCTGTTCCACGACGCCTGACGTAGTATGGAGACCGACCTAACACACCACCACCAGCAGTCCGGCGCTGCGGTCGCCACGACACCACTGCCAACCCATACAACTGACGTGTTGCCAACTACAGGTGTTTCCATTATTCTGATAAGCATCTGTATATATATACACACACACACACACACTTAATGGAAGTATAAAGTTACCTATGTATATCCTGAAGAACGAAAATGCAAAGCTGCGTATCCACTATTTATTTGACTCTATTATAGCTCTCATTGCATTGGATTTTATCTAAGGCCTTTTGGTAACTTTGGATCAGACCGAAAGGGATGGTGGGAGAATTGGTAACTTTATTTTTATATGGGCCAGTCTAGTAACTTTGAACTTCGGCCCGTCACGATTCGCCCTTTATCCATTAAAATTCACACCCATGCCCCTACCGGGACCCGAGTCGTTGGCCTACCGCCGCAAACCGATCAGCCACCCTGACGGCTGTTAGAATTGGTGTAATGAAGAAAGTGGCAGAAAACGAGAACCCCGGTAAACTGTTTTTGTTCACCACAAAACTGACATACTACGAGCCGGGATCGAACCGGTAACCCCACGAATCTGAAGTGAGCGCTCTACCACTGAACCACCGCGGCTCCAAAATTAGAAAATTTAAATCGTGGAACATTTCGTTTGGGTGATGTAGCGTGAAGCAAAAAAAGATAGTTGCGATTATAAAATTTGCAGTTATTTAGGAAGAAAGGAAGACACAGCCTTTTTAAATATAGGAAAGCTGATATGTAGAAACATTGTAAATTGTTTCTTTTTCTAACTTAATTAGGTGTATACCGCTTGAAAACTACTTCATTCATCGTGTATCGACGAAGTAACGTAGAAGTGTTATATGTTAACTTTCCTTTGTAAAATATACCATAAGTAAGTAACGCCATATCTTCTTTTCTTTTCAAAATTAATTCAAGTTGTTATACTTGTCTATTTTCAGTGGCTGTTTTCTGTAGCGAAGCATAAGGTACAGTCACGCAATTAAGTACTCTAAAAACTAACATTTAGTTGTTGTTGTTGTTTTTAATTTAAATTATATTTATGGGAAGAACAAGCAGCCATAGCTCAGTTGTAGATCGTTGGCGTAGCATTCAGGACGTCGTAGGTTCGATCCCAGCGCCCAACCATCGTGACAGGTTTTTCCAAGGTTTTCCCTCAGTCACACCAGGCAAATGCCGGGATGGCACTTTCAACATAGGCCCTGTCCGTCACCTTCCCCAATCCTTTTTGTTCCCCTATCGCGACCTGAGCCTCAGATGCCTAAAGGCCATAAATACAATTCAAATATATTTATGGGGCAGACAGCCGCGACATGTCTGAGAAACGGTATGTGGGAGGCTTAGCCTAAAAGGTCCCTATTTAGTCCATAAATACAAGTTAATTTAGAAACTAAATGCTAGACCATAGACTAAATAACTGCTAGAATCCCTCAGTACTTCCTTATATTTGTAAATTTTACTTTAGTTTTTACTGGTTAAGGTATTTGAAAAGGAAAAACTAACTTAGAAGCTGTTTCAGTGCCACAACTTATTGAAATAAAAAATCAAAAAAAAATGATTTTTTGTTCAACCCTGTTTGCTGCTATTGTATGAACAATTTATGTGCTATTTAATCTCAGTCCAACTAGAAGCTGCCGCAGACGGGACCGGAAGATATATTCCATCGTGGCTCGTGTCTTGTGGGATTTGTGGTGGGCGTGAGTTTTCTCCCGTTTCTTCCCACTTTCTTCATTCCACCAGCCTCCTATCATCATCCATTTGTCCTGAGCCAAAGTTTGCCTAAAGCCCTTAGATAGAGGTTAAACCAATTAATCTGAAGAAGTAATGAGGTTGAAGTTGTACCTGGTCGTAGTGAAGATACCACACTCACATTTGCATTGTATTGCGCAGAAAATTCACTTGCATAAAACAGTTCGAAATAAAAATTGGTCTTACTGTGAGAGCAAAAAAGGGATGTGATTCAACGCCACGAGTTTTTGCATGCAGACACTCTTTTGTTAGGTCTAAATAATAAAATAAAATTACAGCTTATATTCTCAACTCCTCCCCTCCTCTCCCAATTCGTTACGACACATTTTTTCAGCCTAATTTTTTGAATAAAGTAACTCATTTTGAGAAGTACTTCAGAAACTAAACACTTTTTTTTTTGTTTTGTTTTTTTTCCCTCCAGTTTTTAAATTTTGAAATATTCAGGTTTCCATACGCGAGCAAATTATGCTGTCCGCTATGTTGGAAACATGGTTACCCCGGGAGAACAAAGTACAAAAAATGAGATTTTTCTAAAATAGTGACACATCTAGTATAGGATGATTTGTTGTGGAATGACCCTGTAGTGTTTTGGTTGATTGATTCTAATAATAATATGCTAATTGCCGTCGTGCTACGGAATTATTTGAGTGATCTGCATATTTATATTTTACTGTGTTTTCTGCGCTAAATACAACACCAAATAATACCTTGGAGGCTTCTCAGCTGCCGGGTAATGTTTTCAAATTGTAAACTTGTTTCGTAGCAGATGTTCATTTCCTTAAAGAAACAGTTATATTATTCTCTCTGGTGGAACTAGTCATGTAATGCATGTGTTAATTATATATTTCTGAGAAAGCATTTGTGATTCCTATCACGGAAGACAGTATAAATTGTGCGTACTAGACTACATAAAGATTTCTGTAATCTAAAAGAAGTGCATTCTGTTCTTATATCTATTCTCTTTTTCTTCTTTCTTCCAAATCTTTTGTGGCTGTAGTGGACTCAGCAGAAAGGGTTGGGAAGTACCATCCCCTCTCGGACTCTGACTTCAGACTATCAGGGCAAGTTTTTCAGTCATGATGATGGAATGTAGGGTGGGTAGGACTGTGCTGTTGATGCAGTCTCCTTACACCAGTGGTTCCTGTATTGCTGTTGCATGCTTTTGAAATGTGCGAGTTTAGTGGTTGCCCTTTGTAATGGGGCAATGTGGTTGTGGACTGGATTTGACGTATGAACATGGTGTGAATGTGTGTGACAAAAAATGTAATTCAGTCCTGTGTTCCACATATTTTGAACTAGGAAAATGCTGTGCATTAGTCGTTTTCAGTAAAGATATGTGATGTGAAGAACTATATTTTTATGCAGTGAAACTTGAAAAAAGAATTTGTATTGTAAATAGTTAGTACTAGACATAGTTACTAATTTTTGAACTGAAAAATGTCGAAAGAGACTTAAAAAATAGCAATTTATGTACTTGTTTGTACAAATAACACATTTACATGATGCAGTCTGAAGTATCTTTGTTGTTGTTTTTTTTTTCTGACAGCAAGTAGATTAGAATGAACTCTTGCACCAGTTTTCATAATTTCATAACGTGTTTCAAACACAAGAATCAGTCTTAAATGTGGATTATCTGTCAAAGTAATGCTCTCATCATGTGAAAAGTACAAAGTATTTTGTTACTGTTCGGTTCTTTTTTCCGTACGCCGAACATTCAGTTTGTTTCTGTACTTGAAGTTGTGTTTTAGTTTATCGAATGAGGATAAGACAACGTGAGTCTTCGTCACCTGCTCAAAAATCAAGTTAGTTGGGACATTGTGCATGGGTCAAAAGTGAATTGTGGAGGGGACATGAAATGCGACTGTGTACGTTATCTTTTTTATAAATATATATATATATATGTTTGTATGTGATATTAGTGTTTGCACTACAGTATCTCAAATGTTGGTCAGTATGCGACAATGCTACATTAATTTTCTTTGTAAAGTATGTTGTATTGTGTTAAAAGAAAAAAGGCATTAAAAACGCTCTTCTCAATCTCACGTTTGCTTTTTCTTTCGTAAAGAGTGGAGGTAATTTCCTTTATAATAATTCCGAAGTGTAGTTATCAGTCCAATTCCCCTTTTATTTTTCTTATAAATATATATACGAATATAATGGGCAAAATTTTTCAGGGTTTTTCAGTCCCACCAGGCGAATGTCGAGACAACGCCTAGAATATAAGCCTAAACAGTTTCTTTTTCATTCCTTCTTCAGCTGTAAGGGACGTTACAGTCTGTAGCCTTAAGGCGCTTTAAAAGACGGAAATATGAAGTTTAAACTTAAGTTTTTGTGCTCGAACAATTTTCTAAATTTATTCGTTGACAATATCTATTCGTGGTGTCGAATCAATCATTATTAATTTAAACTTGTTCCATTCATTTTTATTCCAAGTCAAACTTGTTTCAATTTGAGGATGGAAACTTGGTTTATTGTTACAAATTACATTTATTGCATAAAATCCAGCAATCAGTTGGTATTTGACTATTGCGGAACTATTACTACATTCATGTTTAAATAATTCTTGGTAAACTTAGAAAAGGGGAAAAATAGGATCGAAGGACGCTTTAATGCTCAATACTAGTTGGTATTCCTCATTTCTCATTTATGTCGAGTGTTCACAAAAGCAGGTGAACTGAAAATATCCTTCATATACAGTAGCCTTGATACCTTACTAGTAAGAGTCGTAGAAATTTAAATAATTCATTCATTTCTGAAAACTTGCGTTCGTAGTAAGTGATAACGCTTGCTGCCTTGTAATTAAGGGGTCCCGGATTTGATAGTGGTTAGGAGTCCATGTGCCGATGAGAGGTAGTGATAAACAACCATTACGTACCCTTGCGTAAGGGATCTTCGGGTACTAGACCCTTCTGTGGGCAGAGCACTCATCATCATTAGTAAATTCTGGATTGCGTTTAAACACAGGGCATTATGTTATCAAGAAGGTGCTTCAGTGCGACCTTGAAGCTACACTTGCAATTGACATAACACCAATGGTAATCAGTATTTAAGGTTCAGAAAGGCAACGGCTGTTAAACTTTTTCGGTTTACCCGCACTCGTATTCAAATAGGCGGGAGAATATACTAGTATTGGGTTTTGAAGCTTACGAGTAGGTCATATGAACACCTTCGCTCTACTCTTTTTCTTAAATCACATTCCCTTCGTGGCGCGTGGTGGCTAAGTGTTACAGTCCTCGGTTCCATCATGGCTCCTGCAATGTGGGCTTTGTGGTGGAGAAACCGTGTGTGTGGATTTTCTCTTGATTCTACCGTTTCCTCGCATTTTCTTCATTCCACCAATTCACCCATTATCCATTCGGCCTGAGCCAGAGTTTCCTAAAGACCTCGAAATTCAATTCAATACTCCCGTCATACGAAAATTCGAATCATAATTCATGGAGAAAAGCATGTCACTGGATTCTGTGTATTTCATAGGGTTGAAAAAACGTAGAAAATGTCATAAGAAAGTAGAAAATCAGGTGGTTTACTTTTAAAATATGTATTTACTTACATATTTGCAGCTCCCTGTTGAACTGTATTAATTTTAATGTAGATATCACAACCGGCGTGGCGAAAAATTGTGTTACGCTTCCTTCTGCTATTTGTCTTTTCTTGTTTTTTGTGTTTACACTCTGTAAAAGTCTGTAATGTGCCAACGAAATGTTGGTGAATTAAATTAAAAGTTTAATCATTTCAACAGGAACTACAACTACATAAGTAAGGAAATGCTTTTTTTGCATTTGACCCTCGTGCGCCCTGTTAGCTAGTAAGTGGTTTAATTTACTTTGAACAAGACACTACGTACTCAGTATCAGATTGTTGAAGCGTAAGCTTCCTCAATTTTCTCAAGGACACACAAATATGTGTGACATACTACAAGGTATTTACAGTAGTAACAAACTCATCATTAACTGTCCTTGTGAAGGCAAATCCGAAATGTCCATAAAATATCTAAGTCCAGACAGTTCACGCACGCACCACCTACTTTTTACCTACTACCGAACGTATTTCCGCTTTTGTCGACTCGTTACAGCCACATATTCAAGCGTTGTCTGCTTACATGCATGATAAATTACCACCTCTCCTGACATACTGCTTGTTACTATAGATGTTACTTCATTGTACAGTAGAGATGGGTCGATCCGGAGCGATTCGTTCCAAAGTATCGAATCCTTTCAGTGAGCGCAAGGAACGAATCCAAGAAGAGACTTGGTGGTCGGCGAAATGAGCAAGTCGATCCTCATAAATCAGAACTCAAAAGGACTCAGATTGGAGGAAGCACACAAGCATTGGAATTGAATGAGCTCGAAACCAAAGCTTCTACGCATGCGTGTGCAAAAGAAGGAAACGACACTTGTTTTCTGTCCACTTTTTGTCCACCCTCTTCCCCTACACCCTTCCACTTTTTGTAGACTTTTTTTTTCAAAGCTGTGTATATGTGTGTGAGGGAGGGTGTGTATGATGTCCAAGATGGATGATGTCCTCCCTCGCTTATGCAGGCAGGGTGAGGAAAGCTGTTAGTGGGGAAGAGCACAGGGGTGCTCTGTGCAGAGTCGACTCGTTTAAAGTTCCTCGAATAGACAATATATGTGTACGTGTGATAGCAATTTAGGGTTCTTTGCTAACCATTAGCTTGCTGTGTTCATATTAAATATGATTTATCACCCTAAAATTAAATATATAATTTCCGTTTCACCGCGCGTTTGTAGCTCAGTTGAAAGAACGTTATCTCCGCATTCGTAATATCGTATCTAGCGACCGCCTATTCTAATTGAGGCTTTTCTTTCAGTTGAACATCAGGCAAATGCTGAGATGCACCTTGAACAAAGCAAGGAACGATTTCTTTCCAAGCCTGTTTGCTTCTAATGTAACCATAACGGCAGTTATAGCCAAAATGAAAGAAACACGAATATATTCCATTACAGCCATGAACGGAATGGTGTTTGCCAGTTGAAAAAATATACATAATTCTTTCCGTCACTAATAAACAAAAACACCTGGGGCGAATATTTTGCCAAGAAATATTTAATCATAAGCATATGTGAAGCTATGCCCCAGAGACGTATGCTGAAGGGGAGGATCGTTATCCCCAAATTATATATATATATATATATATATATATATATATATTTAAGTTTGTAGCATTTTTGGCCAAATGATACGCATTCTACATACATTTTACACCAACAGACCTCTGACCCACCCTCCAAAGCGCTCAACCCACCGCCTTGAAACCACTTCTAGGTACGTGCTTGCTATTCCCCATTGTATATACAGTATATTAATGAAATAGTTTGCATGTTTTGTGAATGTAGTTTTCAATCCTTCCATTCTCGCAACTTTCACCCCATACACACTTCCACATCTCCGCCTTCATACTGAAAGGCAGCGACGAGACGCGATTGATGCCGAAAAGAGACGAAGTGAGGAATTGGATTTGTGAACGAAGCAAAACAGGGAAAGCAAGTCGATCCAGGACCCTGGAAAACCAAAGCACTCAAAGTATTCGTTTTTTATTATTATTATTATTATTATTATTCCTGCTCGTGAATTGAATCAAAAGAAACGAATCCGCAGAAGGAATGAAACTTCTCACCACTATTGTACAGTAATATTCCTCATGTCCATGATCTTGCAGCTTTGGAATTCTTCGTCAACCAGAGGCCTAAACCTCATATTCCAAGCACAGCTTTCCTTCTAAATCTAGTCAACCTAGTTTTCATCTGTAACAACTTCACACTCTAAAGCAAACATTACTTTCAAATCCGAAGCAAACCCATGGGTAAGAGAATGGTCCCTTTCTACGCCAGCCTGTTCATAGGTAAGGTTGAACACGATTTCCTACAAACCCAACCTTTGACTACTACTTTGGATTCATGTTTGGATGACATCTTCACTCTATGGCCGCATGGTGAAGCCAGCATCAATACGTTCAAAGAAAATCTGAACCAGTTCCATGTCTAGTTCACTTGGTTCATCTCGAACAAAAAAGACACTTTCTTGACATGGGGGGGGGGGGGGGGGAAACACCTTTACCACTTCCGTTCGCCTGAAACCTAACAACCGTATGCAGTACGTGTATTTAAACTATTCAAGTTCCCATCGTTAGCACACCAAGAAAGCGATTCCTGTCTACCTTGCATTCAAACACAACTCCTGAATTCCATCACCTTCGCAAGTGAAACCTACAAACAACAACTCCAGTAGGGTCTAGTCATCCAAGGCTACCCAATTAACCATGTAACAAACAGATCCGACGTGCAGCCATAAACACCCAACCTACCCAACTCCAATCCGAATCCACTAAGTTTAATCCTAAACTAACCAAGATCAAAATAGTTCTGCATTCCCACTTCCATGCACTCCAGTCTGATTCTCATATCAGATCAATATTCCACCAAGTCGAGTATAGCCTTTCAGCAGTTAATCTTAGAAACATCTTTGTCCACACTAACACTTCTTCCCATTTGCCCTCAGTTACCGCCCATAAATCTGACAGCCCTAGCTATAAATCCTGAGGTCACATTCTTAATACCTGCAACTATCTCAAACGTCGTGAACCTCCGTGTCAATAATCAACAGACCCGATATCCCAGTTTCTGCAAACACGCAGTTTCTCAACACTGACTTCGAAGTAAGTTTCCGTGTAGCTGTAATCCTGTAATCCCTATCTCCAGACCTCAACGATGTAAGCGGATTAGCCCAACTGATGTAGCCAGCGATGACTGTTCGAAGACGGGAAGAGGCTACCGAAAATAGCGTTGGGGCAAAGCGCAAAATATGAAGATACTTGGCAAAATAGACACTGACATAGTTAGTGTTGACATTTTAACTCCTAGGTAATCGAGTTCCTTGGTAGGCACTAATAGACTTTTCTTAATATTAACTGCAAGTGTAGAGTTGCATAGTATGGACACTACGTGATTCACTTGTGACAGCCGTAAAGGTGTATGTCATCATAATACACAAGATATGTGCACACATCACTGAGGAGGAAGTAACTCTTTTCGCATGGCCGTTTGCATTAATGTCAATCCCACTGATAACTTCTTAAAACGAAAGAATCGCTTGCTACATATAATACCGAAGAATTGACGTGTATAAGCGGCCAAGGTAATGTGGTAGAAACAGTCTTTGAGGTCAATTTTGGCAAAAACAGTTTCTGTTGATACTTGGTTCACCAAGTCCGTGACGCGTGGTAAATGAACGGGAGGGGAAGAATAACAGGAGGTCCCATCATGGCAATTGTATATTACCCTTCCGCTGCCGTCTGGTTTCTCGACCACAAAAACATGAACGGAGTTCACTATTAAGTGGGGAGGAACTTATAAGATGTCTGCTGACGACTTGTCCTGAAGAACTGGTAAGAGCGCACGAGGAGTGCCGCGCATGGCAAAGGGACTGTTATCCGGTGAAAAAAAAAAGTGGTAAACTTTATTTTCATATGGGCTGTTATCCGGCGGAGTATGATATAAAGGCGATGCGGTGACCAATTCTCCAGGGGGTGAAAAAGGCTTCAATATATCAGGATTGAGAGACTTCGGCAAACTGAAGAACGGTATTTCACACTTACATGAAAATGTTCTTATTATTAATATTCCTTTTTGGATTGTGGATCAAGAGTGAGCCACGGTTAGTCGGTGGTCAAGTTTTCATTGACCCATCACATATCTCGTAGGAGTTGCTCGAAAAGCAAGCTCTACATGTGAGACATAAATTTCTTTAGATATCACCTCGTAGCTTACGTACCGAGCCGCCGTAGTTCAATGGTAGAGCGTTGGCGTATAATTCGGGAGGTCGTGGGTTTGATCCCAGCGATCGACCATCCTGACTGAAGTTTTTCCAGTCACCAGCAGATGCAGGGATGACACCTTCAACATAGGCCCTAGTCGACACATTCCCGAATCCTTTCCCCTCCCCTATCCCGGCCTGAGCCTTAGGTGCTTAAAGGCTTTAAATAAAATTCAGTTTAATTCGTGGCTTACGAACCCCTCCCCCCCCCTTCATCGATGTCATACTTAGCACACATAAAAATTAACATGCCATGTATTACTCCTTCACTCAGAGCCCACCCCTTTAATAATAGGTTAGTTAAGTACACAGTATCAGTATTTAAAACATAATTACGATTCGTAACGTACATATATTAGTGTAACATGTAATATACATGTTACAAAAAAAAATATTTAGTACTATATTGAGAAAACGAGGTTTTCTCCCATGTTCTGGCAACACTTATCTCATGTCCATTAGTGTCAGGTGATTAAATGTAAACATATTTGGATATGTAGTAACTCTTACATATATCCTTGTAAACATATTTCCTTTACATACACACCTAAACAGCGTGATTTACAACTAAAAACACGCTTTATTTCATATTCAATTACCTTTTGTTAAATTGCCTGAAGACGGTAACAGATTGTTAAAAGCTTCGGGTCTGACTAAACAACATGTACGAGGACAGATATTAAAAAATAGAAAAATAAGAGGGTAAAGCTATCCCTGTGCGATACACATGCGCCGTGAACGATGCATGGGGGAGAGGTAGCGCTCCACATTTTCTTGACCTACGGTACGAAGTGAGGTTGTGTAGTCAGTCCCACGCTCGACCGCCTTTACCTTCCCAAGATGCCCAGGAATACCAAGGACACTCTGGTACTCAATTTGGTAGGAGGTTGAGTGCATCTCAGAGCGCCAGGCATAGGAACACTGAAAGAAAAGTCTCCAGTGTCCTGGCCGGGATTTGAACCCGGGCCGCGCTAGTCTGAGCCACGGTGACTCATTACAAGGACAGATATTAGGTAAGTTTAAATTTAATACTTTACCCTCCGGGCGTTACACCATGAGTTTAAAAAATGTGTACTCATTACAGTCAGGATATATGTACAACGTTCAATTTTTTATCCAGTAGCCATGTTGGCAATATTGTGCCGATACATATTTTAATTTGTTTTCTTTAACATTCTCTTCCTTGAAAATGTTCTGTCATACAAGATTGATTGTCGGGGTTGTTTCTCCGAAGAGGGCTTTTGGAGACTATAACCGTGAGATATACAAAAGTTCAAGAAACCTAACAAATACAAACCTCTAAAAGAAGTTATGGGTATTTGGATGTGAAATTGAGCCCAAGAATGTAAAAGGTCATAATACTATAGGTTACATAGAGTTGGGGAATAGGTTAATAGATGTCGCTACTGGACTTAGCGTTAAAAGTTATAATGTCGAATTATTGATATTTAATATTTTCTGTTTGACATATGTTACGCAATTGTGATATTGTTTTAATAATAGCAGTACCAGACAAGACTGATTTATAAATATTTTATGTCAAGTTCTGAAAGCTTTAAGCTGAACGACTAAGTTGTTTATCGAATCAAGCTATGTAAAAGACCTGATACGTAACGAACAAGAACATCATTACTTATGATTTAAAAGTTACTTTATTACCGAGTTTTTATTCTACTTACCAGTAGTGATGCTGCATAAGCCAAGGATAGCCCCGTCGTGTGTAGATCATAAGACCACGGCGAGCTTAGGGGCATTTTGGTGTAATTGAAATAAGAGAGTTATTAAAAAAAAAGTTCCAGATCATGGAATATAATTTAAAAGTTGCAGACATCATCGTGGAAGCAGCTTGTCGTAAGCTTGTATGTTATTAAAGTAAGTCAAGATAGCTTATGCAAAGCTTGAAAATAGTTCTGATAGAGAGGGACGTAGCTAAGCTCGAATTTTGTGCAAATACCTACAGGAGTCAAACCTAATACTCCAAACTAGGAGAAACCCCTAATATCTAAAATGCAATCAGTGTTATCTTATACAATGTGCCCACCTTTATCACGGTTCAAGAGTATACCAAATCATGGAGCCAGAAACCGTTGAACAGAAATTATCACCCTTCTTTTTGGTCTAGTGGTCTTTAGATCTGCACTGAGGAGGCGCGCAGATTCGAATTTTGCTGCCACTCATCATGAGAGGTTTCCCAGAGTTTTCTTCAGTTTCATCAGACAAATGAGATAGTCAGTGTCCGCTACTTTCCCCCATCTCGAAAAGATGTTTGCCTGAGATTCTAATAAACGCGCAGCAATAAAGATTAAAGAAAAAGGGAAACTATTCCATCACACACTTCCATATAACCAAGAAACTACCCATATAACCAAGAAACTTAGTAATTATTATAAGATCCTAATAATCAATACAAAAGCAATGACAAGTAAACCTAGGGAACAGTAGACACGCCGATTTCCTTGAAACTCAGGGAAAGTATAGCGCAAGTGAAAATATTTAGAGCCCCGTTTTCTGTTTTGGCCCATAAAACGATTTTAAAATGTTTTTAACCAATCTTCTCACCTGCAAAATACGAAAAGTAACGAAGTTCAGGACTATATTAAAATTACCATAACTTTGGCAATTTTCATCCGATTTGCACGATTGTTCTTAAATTGAAGGAGAAATAATCCTCTATAAGACTGACAAGTTTAATTTGTCATTACAGTTTATACTGAAATCTACTTCCCACCGATTCGGTTATGGTGAAATAGCTTTTCCAAGCAATTCCCTTAGTACTATATCCATGTACTAAAATATGATATGTAAATGTCAATAAAAATGAAGTATTTGTATATGTACAGTAAGGATGATGTATAATGTTAATTTAGTGTGTCTCATTGGAATACAAATTTATATAACTCTGTTAACAAAAATAGATTATGGAATACATATCCAGGTAAATAAATAAATACATAAGTGCTGAATATCAAAGTTTTATTGTATGTACAATAAATAAGAATATATTAATTTTTAAATCATTATTTAAGGATAGTGTCTCTCAATACACAACAATGTGAAACGAAGCTGTAAAAACGCGAAGTTCTTTTTACACGCGAATTTCAATTTCTTTATTATATAATTAATTCAAAAAGTGCTCTTATAGATTTTAAATGAACATGTCGAAATACAAAATAATCATGGAAGAAGAAACTTTTTTTTTTAATTTAGTAAAACGGTCATTAGTAATATGTCAATATATATTTTCAAAATATTATATATTGTCAATATATTTTAGTACATGGGTATAGTACTAGGGAATTGCTTGGAAAAGCTGTTTCAACATAACCGAATCGGTGGAGATGTAGGTTTTACTGTAAACTGTAATGACAAACTTGTCAGTTTTATAGAGGATTATTTCTCCTTCAATTTAAAATAAAAAGTTCGGGCAAAACGGATGAAAATTGTCAAAGTTATTACAATTTTAATAGTCATGAACTCGGTCATTTTTCGTGATTTGGAGGTGGGAAGATTGGTTAAAAACATTTGTGCAGTAGACACGAGATTATCCGAGGTAATTGGGACCGAGACCACCTCGGATAGGGAAAACTCTGATAATACGGAGGTTAAATGCTATTATAAAAATAACGAAAAAACACGTGAAAATGTACAAAATCAATAACACAGAAATCAGTAAAAGCACAAAAGTCAACACACTAACACACACAAGTTTAGCACGAGCACAGAGACAACTGAACTGAAAGTGACTGTGACAATGCGAGGAGTTGCGAATGAACCCGATGATTTCCGAAATATATGTAGGAGACGGGTGGGCTAATAATTCCTAGAACTGGTGTCTTCATATTCGCGCAAAGTGACGGCTCGTCAAACAAATAAACGTAGCTTCTCGCTGTAATTGTCCCGCTATTAAGAGCTTTAATTTTATTTTTTATCTTTCGATGACTGGCTCTGTTGACCAGAACTCTGATAATCGCGAATATACTGTAAATCGTTTTATGGGCCAAAACGGAAAACGAGGTTCCAAATATTTTCACTTGCACTATATTTTCCCGGAGTTTCAAGGAAATCGGCGTGTCGACAGTTCCCTCATTTTATATAAAGGTGGATCAATAAGTAATGCACAATATTTTTGCCCGGTAGTATTTAATATCGCGAACAAATTACGAATAAGCAAGTTGCAACCATTGGTAATGTTTTGACATGAGCACCCCTTTTGAATTTCGTGGCCTTTAGGTGCATGTGGCTCAAGCCGGGTTAGGATAGGACAGAATGGGGAAGGTAGCAGCCAGGGCTTGACTTAGGCTACCCTGAAAAACCTCAGTCAGGATAGTCTGTCGTGGGTTTCGAACCCGCGTGCGTGGCAGTTGCCACTCGGAAGTCAGCTACGTTACTGCCTAGGGCCACGAAAGGTGGATAGACACTGCTTCTGTTGGAAAATTTTTCGTAGTGTGGCAAGGTTCAAGATAGTTCCTAGGCAGATCTCCGTCTTTCCGGATATAACCATCATCGCACTGCAAGTTTTACTCCCGCGTCATTAATTTCTGTAAATCATAGTGGCCAGTAATGAATAGTGGGTCAACCACTTCACGCGCAGAAACAACAGGCCAGGGTCTAAACGTTCACCGTTCCCTTCACCAAAGAAGTTGAGTGAACCAGATTGCCAAGAATGTCCTCGTTATCTGCTGCCTGACTTTGGTTGGTTTGCCCGTATTATTCCACATTAAGCATCTATTCCGCAGATTATCTAAATGACAAAATAGTGTAAAATGATGTGTATTTCTTTTTTTAAACACGTAAGGGACAACCTCGGATTGTAAGCTTTAAAACAGGCGAATAAATCATACCATATACATAATGTAAAAGTGCGTGCGAGACCGACATTTCCATTCTGACGTGGCGGAAGAAGCTACAGTGCTACGATGGTTATATACCCGATAAACTGAGTTCTGTGAACGAGCTGTCCTGAACCTTCTATATCGTAAACCAAAGATGCCAAAAGTTTATTTTCTTCATTTGTTTTTGAACATTCTGTCATCCTGGAACTAATGCCTCGACGGAAACGGTTCTTATGTCGCGAAATAAACCGTGGCTGTACCTTATTTTTGCTGTCTGTAATTTGTTCTGAAATTGATAATTTAATTTCTTAACCTATCAATACGCAACCAATTAGCTGCTGAGAGCTAGAATGACAGGAGAGAGGAGAATAATAATAATAATGTACAGAAAGTATTGCAGGATCTCATGTTAGATGTTGATATATTCAAAGGTGAAAGGAACCAATTTTAAACTTGCGCAACATCATACCGATAAATACCACACTTATAGCCGTAAACATTGTATCCATATGGAAATCAGTGTTGTCAACGTAGCAGAAGTTTATTTTATTTAAATAGCACTAGATACTAGTTGGTTTATATTTGAAATTGTTGTATATTGGAATTAATGGGGAATTGCTTAGTTAGCTTATGTTCCTGTGAGTGGCGCTTATCATATTACGTTTGCGTTCCCTTGTTGCGGCTAAAATAAAATTGAACGATAACGGTCCAGGGATTTGATCTAAACCAGTAGCAGTGTCAGGCCTCTGTGAGAATCTCTAACTAAAGCAATTCACCTGTCTGAATGAAAGACAATTTTAGGTAATCATCCAGTGGCAATATGAACTACTGCGAACTCCCATTATTAGAATAACTTTGTTTACATGGTCGGGAAAAATATATGCATAGATTTAGACAACCGGCGTAACCTATACGTATAGCGTGTCACAGCGCTTCCAGGCGACTTATATATTACAGCTCGACAGTGATTATCATTTCTGGTCAGGGGTTTTATCTCTTGCCAACGGCACTCAAATTGCTGGCGTCATTTTTTTTATTATTATTATTATTATTATTATTACTTCATTTACACACATCTTACGTTTCAAAGATCCAATTTCTCTTTGGCTCTTTTCTTACATTCAAATTTGCTCAGCAGTGAACTTTAAGTGCTTTGGCCTCATTTTTGATAGTTTAGACCCATTAAATTCGGAACTCAGCGCCTCAACTACAGGTACTCATTTGATCAGGGTAACAATTATTATTTAATCTCTACCGCTTTCATTCGCCCTAACTTCATTTCTTTGACACGTCACAAGTAACACCCTACAGAATTGCTGCGTAAGCCACGCTTACCTTCCAGTCGGCAATTACTTTAGCCTCAGCTAGGATTTCCATTACATGCCTATCCCTCTCGCTCAGGGCCTTGACATCTACTTTCAGATTGCGATGGCATGTTCAAGAAGCTCTCGACGAATTCCCTCCTCTGGTACGTGCTCACCAGAAAGATGACTGATCAGAATTTTTGTTATATAGTCCATACTAGATGTCGAGATTCCAGCCAAAATGCTAACCGGGGTCCCCATGGGAGAGCCCTATCCTAGCACATTGTGTCTGTGATGATAGATTCACTTCTCAACCCTCTCGGACTAAGCATCACAATTTTCTTGTTTAATATGAGCCACACACCAATAATTACAGGTTCACGTCAAAATTTCATCCATTCTCTCTTAATCTTCGAGCCATCTATTTCTTGTGCTAACTGCTGCTGTTTCTTGGCAACCCTATCCGATCCGGGAGCCCAACAATTAATTAGAATTGCTACATCTTGACTTTCCTGGTCTGGCCGCCCGTTGCCGACACAGGACCGCAGATACTCCTTAGTAGTGTAATGTGATTGAGAATATACTTCAGAATGATCTCTAGCGGTTCGAATATACTTCAGAATGATCTCTAGCGGTTCGCCTCTGTTCCTATATACTCGGCCGCCTCCGTTCAAACACACAGTAGCCATCAACCATTATCAAGAGGCGGCAAACCTACGTCAGAGGTGAATGTCCCCTCGTGACCGGTAAAATTCCACAAGCTCCCTTATTCTTCCAGCTACTTTCCGTGACTTCTTTGAAACCTAACTAACAGCAATGTTCAAGAATCCCAACGATTTTCCCTTCCAAAATTACAAACAGTATATCACTAGCAATATAGAATAATCAAATTAAAGAATTAAACAATAAGTAAATCAAACACTAACAAAATAATGATACGCATCACAGAGAGAAATCCTCATTTAAATATTTATGAAATTAGAAAACCTTCGCATATTAATATTAAATTTATTATTCTCTCCAAGGCCTAACTCATCCTTAAATGTACATAAAATAATAAAGTAACTTTAGAAATCCCTCCGCACAGTGTTGCAAATTTTCGGAGGTACAGGAGTTGAAATATCACGATTACTAGTTATATTGTGGGTCGACACTGGGCAAAATACTGATTCATGGGGGAAAAGGAGATAAGCTAGAAGAATAGACACACGTAAAGGATTACACAAACAGATAGAAAAAACAAATATAATAAGTGTTGCCATAGTATAAGATCCTTGATATTAATAAAAGATCAGCGCGAGAAATACATTAGAAACAAGCAAGCTGTGTCACATAATGTTAAGAATACTGTTCTGATATCTATAGACGTTTCCAAGATAATGATATTTGGAGCTGACAACAGTACATTTAGTTCGCTCATATGATCTTACAAATTACATTTCGTAAATAAATTCTGGATTAATGGTAGAGCGCTCACCTCTGGTGCTTAGGGTCGTAGGTTTGATCTCTGCTCGTAGGGAAAGGATAAAAGATGAAAGTTAAACTACTTAGGAAATAATGAAGAAAAGTGTACATAAGTATTCATACAATAAACTATACTGCGTTTTCAGTAGTTAATCGAACACTTAGTATGTAGAAAAAGTTCGCTAGCAAAAGATACATGTAAGTAATCTGTTTTTTCGAAGTGAGCTCAGAAGATAATTAATTGATTCAAATTTCAAAGTGTTTACCTTTCGTTCGTACAAGATAACTTATTCGGGTTTCAAAATTCTCTTTATGACTTTATCTCAAGTTCCAGTGGGGAAAAAACTCGGTGGTAACATTTTTAAGCTCATTCACAGCCTTAGACCGTGATTTGTAGACCAGATGTGTGATATATCCTCAAAGGAAAATGTCACAAAGAATTGCGTCGGGAGAATGAGGAAGCCTTTAGATAGCTCCAGGGAAGTGATTTAGGTAGTTGCGAGTGAGCATGTTGTTCCCGAACTGTCTGTTATGGTCCTAAAACAATTTCCAAACTGGCCAACATTCGTATTCACGCTGCAGAGTCATCAGTCACAGTCTTCCAAGCTTGTTTCACATTTTCCTATGTCCTGACTGACCTTAGTGCACATACATTTGCCTTTACGAGCATCGAGATAAGAACCACGTGTCTCAGATTTCCTAACCAGGACCAGAATTGTTGACTTTGATTTCTGTCGAAGATTCTTGTAAGCTTCTGACCACTTTCTCAGTATTTTAGGACTTTGATTTTGTTTGATATAAAATTTTCACAAGTAAAACACGTTGCTCGGTTGAGTAAAAGTTCTTCTAAAACTAAGTGTTCGGTTAATTATCGAACACTCAGTGCTTGAAATTAATGTGTCTCAACTTCGAGTGAGCTAGGTAAAAAACGAAAAATAATAATCTTGTATCAGTGCTTGATTTTCCTTTCTCTTTGTTAGATTGATCGTTAAAATAAAATCGTAAGTTCTTTCCGTTAGTGGCATGGGTAAAAAAAAGATTTTCCAGTTGTGTATTTTCTTCAGAGTAAATGGATACATCGCATAACTAGTCCGCGTACTGGTTCTAGATCCGTGGATTTGTAGCTGGACTTGAGTCCCAGAACCCGGATATCCGCAACTTAGATTCGATTCTCTTTGGATCTGGGTCTGTTTTGCCATTCCTAGTATCTACCTCTTGGACACACGGAGCAGGATATCTCAGACTGCAGTTGTAATTACTCCATAAATCCTTTGTTTTAATTTCTCTAAGTTCAGTTTTTGTATCAAATCTAGATAACTTAAATGTTGTATACACCCCCGATCATCAGCGCCAAAAAAAAAAAAAGGGGGAAATCTGGATGAATATGCTTACATTTCTGTCAGTTCCTTCATTCTAGAATTATTGGACATATTATCTGAGCCTTCTGTTTCTTTAAATCACTGTTGAAATGCAGTTTGAAAAAGAAACTTACGTATGGCGAGCAAGAAACTTAATGTAATGAGCGTATATTTGAGAAGATAGTGTAATTTAGTTGATAGGTGACATTAAAAGAATTTAAGTTTCATATTCTATTTTTATTTTTTAATTTTAATTTTTCTATTATTATTATTAAGAACACATTTAAGCATGAACAGCAAGCAAGGATCTACATGTAACTAATACTTCACTTTTCTGTAAAAACTTAAAGCTTAGAATCTAATGCATAATGGGTAGTGATACCACCAATTAACGGTTAACCAGTTACTATGTACATACAGTTATAATATTCAAAACATTTTGTCGTTGATTGTACAGAGCTGCAGTTTTTCTTTTCATGGTATCACTTAACAGTTTAAATTTTTATTCACGAAAGCGAAAGCAGAATTAAACTATTAATACTATGCCCTGGTCAAAGAAAGAACTTAGTTCCCTTTTTGGATACTGTGTAGCGGATGTTGCGGCAAATTAAAAATGTTTGGTGTTTGTTTGTTATTCCTTCGATCCTTATTTATTTACTCACCAGGATATTACGAAGAAACTTATACTCCGTCTATTTCTTACTTTTCAGTTGTTAAAACTCGTATTTGTAACGTTTTTATCTGTTACTTCCAGGTGAATCAACGTACTTGTGAACATTACAACAACTTATTTTAGTGACACGTGATCCATACTGCCTGTCTGCCCTTGGTTTGGTTACTAATGAATGCTGCAGCATGTATTTCTGTGGGAGTGGACTCTGTTGGCTTACTGCTGGTTAGATATGTGTGCATGGTTAGAGAACTGGATAGAGCTGCATAATGTGATATGTATGTATGTAATGTGTGTAATGTCACCAACTGCTTGAGAGCGTTTAATTACAAGTGTTGCATGATTTTTCTCATTTTATTTATTTGTTGCTGTTATTACTGATTATGTTCTGTTGAAAGATTTTTTTAAAAGAAAATCAGATTCCCAGTTTATTTTTTATCGAGTTTGGTCGTAATGTCTGTTAAGTAGAAGGAATGTACTTAGAGTGTTCGTAGAGTTTGAAACTTTCTACATCACAGTGAAACTGTTGATGGAATGATGAGTAAACCTGGAAGTTATCGCCTTCTAGATCTTTTTCTGTAGTGCCATGAGTATTTTTTATGACTAAGAGTACGACAACCTTTCATGTTAAGTGCCATTATTAGATTCCATGTATATAATGATAGAAGGTACTGTTTATTTGCTTTTGTTTAAAGGTTGAGTTGCATCTTTCATTCTTGCCCAGTATTTTAATAGTACTAGGAATACTTACATTGAAGATACTATAAGCTCCTACTTTTTATTACTGTTAGTGACCGACGGTTTAACGAAATAAATTACCACAGTAAATATGCCTAAAAATCATACGATACTTAATCGGCGTAAGAGGACATAAATTACAACGATTTTTTTAATCTTGAGTTTTCATGATCTTCCATTGTTTTTATTGATTTATGTTTTCGGTAGCTTTGAAACGTTTTAAAAAGTAGTGATAAAGAAGGATTACGGGAAGCAATATTAAAATTAGTTGCCTGAAGTTGTCATTTAGCTGTTATTTCTATACACAACATTGCCTGTTATCTAAAGCCTATAATTGCTTGAAATACGAATAATTAAATGTTTAGTTTGATCGCACCGCTTGTCACCATCCTGTGTAGAATATTTTTTTTAAAAAAATACGTAGGATACATCAAAAGAATTAATAATCTCAACTATTTCAGCAAATCCACTGGACTTATCTGAGTGGTGGTTAAAAGGTACAACTCCTCACAGGGAAGGTGTGAACAGTGGGATCGTGGTCAGTCTGCTCCCAGTCACACACCTTCGCTGAATTTTCCTTTTGATCATCCGATGAAGTCCAAGGATTGGAAGAAGTAGTGGGAATTATTATTTTCACGTGCCTTAGGTGAGGTTTATTCCTTTTATTTCATGAATAACTTAGCTGCTTTGAAGTTGCATTTAATTCCAGTATTAAAATTAGAGATAACAAAGGTCTTGTGATTGCATGATGCACGTTTATACATCTGATATTGATCTGATTCAATTTTTTTATTTATCAGAGAAATGTGCTTTATCGTCAAACGCTAATTCGGAATGTCAATAGGAATTAAAAGTGAACAAAGTCGTACAATCAGTTTCGGTAAAAATTCAGTTTTCTTGTATGTGCATTAGTGTTTTTTTGTATTATTATTTTATTAGTTACGGTAGGCCACACTACAATTGAACACATGCGTAGGAAGCAAATTACGTCGGTCTTCTTCATTCTCCGTTCTGCATGCTTTTAAGTTTTTGTTTTATTAATTTTTAATATTTACACTGGACATTATATTTTAGCCTACTAGTGCATAGGTTAGGTATGGGTGTTCATTGTATGGACATATACCCTCTGTTCCGAATGTTAAAAATACAAGAAGTATTTCTTCAACCAGATAGAATGGACGTCCGTTTTTTTTGTTTTTTTTTATTTTCGCGCCCCACTTTTATTTTAATAATAATAATGGTCTTTATGTTTACAAACGAGTTGTAGTAGGCAGATGCAAATTTTCGTTTTCAAGGGATCAGTCTCCCGTTATTTGTAACATTCAGAACCATTCAGCTTGTATATCATAACCTTTTTGAAGCAAACAAGATTCCGCTTGGTACATTTTTTATTGGCTCAGAAATACTAAAACTTAACTCCTGGCCGTATGCGGACATTCACCTTAGCCATTCTTAGACTCAATGCTCTTCAGAACACGTCGTAAAAGGAGCCTCCAATTTGCAGAGGGGCATGCTCCGCTTTGCAAAGGAGACAGAGTCACCGAAATGGTGAGTAAAGTTTATAATGTGGATGTGATTCTGCTTTAAGCAGGGATTGGATTAAAGAAATAGAATGTTTGTAATTTTTTAATTCGACGATAATTCTGGCAATTGGGTAGTAACCTAGTTATATAGATTTCATCTTACGTAACTTAATTTACATTGCCGTGAGCTTCCTTAGAAATACTTAATAACCGATGTAAAAAAACTTCAGCCGTTAGGAAAAAAGTAAGTTGTATTTTCCATAGGATCTTAGGCTCACTTTGCTTTGTATGGCAGCACGTTACACACAAAGTTCGGCAATGTGGAGATGAAAATAACCATTTCTATAATTAATTTTACGGTTGTTGTGTAAGAAAAGTAATTGTGTATGGATAACGGAGTATTTCAAAATTTAAAGAAGAAATAAATGTAGATATATTTTCTCCGCAAAAATTAGTATCAGTGACTGAAATGATTTCGAATATTCCAACCTTACCGGCACTCGTCCCCGTGGCTCAGACGGTAGCGCGTCTGACAACGAATCGGGCGGCCCGGGTTTAAATCCCGGCCAGGTCACTGGAGACTTTTCTCGCTGTGTTCCCATGCCTGGCGCTCTGAGGTGCACTCAGCCTCCTATCAAATTGAGTACCGGAGTGTCCTTGGTACTCCTGGGCACCTTGGAAAGGTAAAGGCGGTCGAGCGTGGGACTGACCACCCCACCTCACTTCGTACCGTAGGTCAAGAAAATGTGGACCGCTGCCTCCACATCCCCCATGCGCCGTTCACGGCGCGTGCGTATCGCACAGGGGATAGCTTTTTTTTACCGGCTCTCGTAATTCACCAAGTAGATCTCATTGTATGTATTCTTGAACATAAGACTTTATCAGTTTACAATCTCTCCGTGTTGTCCAAATGTTTTTTTATTACTTCTTTTTCCATTTCTGTGTATTTTTATTCTGCAGAGCTGTGAAATGTACACTTTCTTTACATTACTCAGTACGGTATCTATGCGCCATTCACTTCTTTTGTTCTAGTATGTTCTTTGTATCAACTGCAATATGTATTCAGCTCTGTGGGTAGTGTCAACGAGTCAGTTGAATATGTGCTTTTTACTATAGTGCCAAAGTCATTTTAGAATATATTTCTTCGATATTCAAACTGTAATTGCAGTCAATATTCCGTATCGATATTAGATGGAGGGTGATGACCATTTGCTGTGTTTTTTAAGCAGCGACATTTCAGCTTGATACCGTTTAAGTACATAATTGTGTATGATTTCTTTTGTGTGTGTGTGTTTATATATATATTAAGTCACCGATGATACAGTAATGTTAAAAGAGGCTGTAAATGAGATAGATCGTGTTGTAATTTAAAGATTAGAATTACAAGTGTATCACTTAACTTCCGTTCTGCTTGAAGTGTTACTACTGGTTTCGTTCTGAAGTTCCGCGTATAGTCAGTAAGGATATATGGGCATTATAGAGAAGAACTGATCTACAAGGTTTCCACGCATCTTTGAAATCCTGGAAGATTCCTGGATTTTTAGTCGTGTTTTCAGTCCGGGAAAAATCCTGGATTTTTTACATTGGTCTTGGCACTGGATTTTTATTTTTTTTTAATTGAAATATCTTTCCTTTAAGATGTAGAGGAGAGATCGGATTAAGATAAAAGAACTATGATGTGACAAGATTATTGAAAAAAAGGAAAATAATAATAATAATAATAAAGGTACATGATGCAAAGTCTGATATTCTCCGAAAAAGTGCTGAGAAACGGGAGAATCGCTGCACTCGGAAGAGATACTTACTCAGTTGCAAAAGGAAGTATATCTGCTGTAAATGCTGATAAAAGTATGCTATGTATTACTCTCAGTATACTGTATAGTCGTCAGTTTGAATTTGGCTCCCTTGGTTCACAGAAACTTATTCCGTTAGGAAGAATTTCTATTGTTAGACTTGCTTTTTTCTTATAAGTGAGCTAGTATACTACTCTTTTCTCTGATTGACCTACGTCTCCATTTGATTCTTTTTGTATTGGAAATGTAAAGTAACCAGTAAATGATTTTTTTTTTTTTTTAGTTTGTTTTTTAAACGATACAAAAAGAACTATGGGTTGAAGGGGTGGCTGTAATGAGAGTGGAGAGGCCACTTAAAAAGATTTTTTGGATAAGTTGTTTTCTTAGTTATAATTCACTAACTTTGATTAAGCATTTCCAATTACATGTTTAGGTACGTTCGTGGCATATGTATGAAAAAAAGTTAAATGCTCCTAGAAAAGTTCTGGACTTTAAACTGAACAAAAGCGTGGGAACCTGGATCTATGTCCGTTTTATTAACTTCTTGGAAAATGACTTTTAAAGTTTATCTCTAAGAATGCTGCGGAGAAGGAAATGTGTAGGTGTTAAGAAGGAAAGCAGACAGAGATCACTTCTCCACAATAAAAAGCAGTTATGTACTGTATAAATATAATCTTCTATATAAAACTCATTTTCAACCAATAGTGGACTTGATCAGTCTTCCTCAATAGTGCCCCATATACAGTTTTCTTCTTCTTTTAGGTATGTATCCATACACAACAAATTAAATGATGTGATGTTACCTCGTAAACTGACAAATGCACATCTATTTTGATCCCACTTATTGGCGTGCTGTACTGTGCTAATTCGTTCATCTCAGGTAATGACACTAATTCACAAAAGAGAGAGACCAAGTTTATAACGTTTTCCACCGTCCTCCCCTAGTGTACGCTGCTGAATTTGTTCATAAGTCGGAAAGCTAAAAGATTGCTCATATAGGAAAGGAAGACATGTGAGCCCACTTCGTGCACTCTGAAACATTTTACGTTTTATGTCCATAGAGAAGTGTGTGTCTGTCGTAACGTAGTAAGAATGGAAACAGCCCTTGCTATTTTAGTAGAGTAATTGAGACAATGCATTTGTCTAGTATCGAAGTGCTAACGCTTTTACTTCAAGCATACTCTTAGCGTGTGTCAACGAATCATGTAGAGTTAGCTGTAAATAAACCTAAGTTGTTTAATATGCCTTTAGTGTTGCAAAGTTTGACATATTATGGGTAATTATATATAGATACAGGAAGCAGGGATTCCATACGGTTTTAAAATTACAATCCAATATTAGTCGCACAAAAAGAATCTGTCATCAGAAGAAACATAACTTCGACCATATGTTGGAGGATCGAGCGAAATTATCATGTGGGATCGAGTGACATTATCTTGAGTTATGCTGTCCTTTTTAAGTCTATATGTTAATAGATGATGACTTGGTCAGAAATTAAAGCAAAGGGGTATACGCGTGCAGCCCTTGTGTCCTAGTTGCGAAGGTCACGTATTACGGATCATCATTAAGGAGCTGAGCGGATTCGAATCCTAATCGTGTGTCTATGCTAACTAAAATTTTCTGTAGTTAACTCAGTTGCACCAGGTATATGCTGAAATGTTTTTTTGAATTAAGGCCAGGGGCGCTGCTTTCCCTCTACCATAGAGTAGAAGATACGGATGAAGGCTTGCTAAGTAAAGCCAAAAAATCTAAAGTTTGTAATCAAAACGTGAAATCGAACCTCTTCCAATTGAATAGTTGTAGTTTGTGTTCACAGGAGTAACCATGAGTACATTTAGTACACTTTCTCTTCCATATCAAGTGGGACAAAATGCTTGTTTAAAATTTTGACTTGAATCCTTTTAGTTCTCTGTGAAAGTACTTCGTACGTTAAGCGTTTACATACCTAATTCTACTTCAAACGTATGCAGAAAAATAAAACCTCAAGCAGCAGTACATCTTTGAGACTTACCCATCATGTATTAATCCCAGTTTATTAACAAACTCTGCGAGGCCATTTTATATAGAATATTAACAGCAACAACAAGGGGGTGGGGGGGGGAATGGAGAGAAATCAGCCCTGGCGTTACTCAAAGTACCATCACAGCATTTTCCTGGTATGGTTGAGGGAAAGTATCAGCCAGGATGGCGGCCGCGAACTCTCGACCTCCCGAATGTGAAGCCAACACTCTATCAACTGAGCTACGGCTGCATGGCAAGTCTTAGTCCTCTTAAGCGTATACTTATTCAATTATAATTACTTTTAGCCTCTGTTAGGTAAGTGAGGATAAAACTTATAAAAGAAATAAACTGTGACTCAGGTCTTCAAAGGAGCTTATTTTTTCCCCTAGAATGTAAAATAGTCCCCATTGTCACCATACTGGTAGTAAAAATACTCAGGCTTATGTCGGATGTGAGTACTTGTTTCTCCTGCTTTCATGACAGTTATTATTAACTAGTTTGATCTCACATTATGAGAGACGAAACGTTAATTTTCAGGTTAAATGTGTTAATTCTGCTTATGAAGCAGTGTTTAAGATTCCTGTTTTTATTAAACCAAGCAGAATATGAAATAAGAAAATGTAAATGTGAACTACAATAAATAAAGATGCAGTGATTTTGTGTCGATTGTTGTCCTTGTTTCTAAATCACGAGATAATTCTGCTTTGCTTTAGGAACATATCTAAGATTTTTTTTTTTTTTTAATATGTGCCAGGTTATTTTAACGTTGCTCGTTCTGTGCAGATGCAAGGGTTAAGACTATTTGTTAACGTTGGTTGTCGAGAATTTTATGTTTCTCTATGTATCGAGTTAAAACAAAACAAAAAAATAATAATCGGTATAACAGTAACAAATCGCACCGGGAGTATAAAACAATAATAATGAAGTAAATACTAAGATAACTTGTGAATTGTTAATCTGTCTTTCAAAAACAGGTTTTTGATATAAGCTGAAGTATGCATTATGTATTTGTGGAAATCTGTTTCCAACTTGTACCAATCGTTACATTTTTTTCTGTGAAACACGTCAGTATTCGTGGTACCTGATGGTATTATAAAATCATCTATTTAAGGATTGCAATAAGAATATGTACAGTAACTTGATTATTCATTGCTAAGAGATTATAGTATGGTAACAGTTCCCAGTAACGAAAATACTTATATTTTATTCCTTTATCCAAAGGCTGTTTGTAGTAAATAAATGTATGTGAATGCCCAAAGTTTAGTGAAGGATATTTCTTTTGCTTAATAAACCATTTTTCATTAGTTAAAAAATAGGAGATTAGTAACGAATGAGATACGTGATTGTATATTGTGATACAATGAATTGTCCCAATCATTAGCAGGTGAATTCGTAAAGGATCTTCATTGGTGTAAGATACAAATACGAGGAGCAGTATTAGTTGTGAGCGGATTCGTATTTTATGTTAGTAGAAGTGGTTATTAATGATATATCTGTTTCTAGTATTTGTGTTTCAAAACGTTTTTACTCACAAGTGAAGAACTGTATATTAAGTAATTGTAATGATCGGAAAGTTTTGTGAAATATAATCTTATGAAGGAAGAAATATATATGTATATATATATATATTGTGTAACAATTCTTAAGATCTGGAGCAAATATTCGTACGGTATGTGATTGTATCGCTTGATAATTTATATAATACAGCCAGGTACATTTTTTTTTACCACTTTAGGTAAAATATACTCGGAGAACATTATCGGACTATTTCATTGCGATGAGAAATATGACAAAAATGGAGATGTAAAGATTCTCTTGCCTTCATTTTATCCTAAAATTCCTTGTAAATACTGTATTTAGGCGAATATTAATTCATAAGAAGGTATATAACAGGTTGGTTGTTCCTTAGTGAATTTTGTAGTTGAATAACTACTTGTGGTATTTGCTTGAACTTGACAAGTACAAACCTGATCTCATTGTTACACTATACAGGTGAAGCAATTTGCATTCATGGATATAAAGTGTGGAAAGAGCATTTTAGATGTGAATGCCTGACTAGAAGAGTTCTGTTTTTGTAATTTTCATAATATTCCTGTAGACAACGTGTAGTAGTTAAGAATAATGACTTATGTATATAATCTACAGTCTTGTTGACAGAACTGTATTTGTTACTTGTGCCTGTATTTTTTGCACTTAGTAAAAGCACAAAGTTGATAAAAATGAATGTAGAACTATGTAAATACATTTAGTTAACCCATATATTTTAATTTCTTTATTTTTCGCTTTTTGCATGGATTTAAGTGTAGGTTTGGAGGTCCATATGTGCTGTATGTTCAGGGTCTGTGTTATGGCTGTGTGACGCGCTTGAAAGACAAAACGATTGGTTTCTACTTTTTGCTGTTATTTTTAAGCCAGGTAAGTATGTGGAGGTTACTCTCAGTTTCCATAATCTCTTCTTGTTTTATTGCCTTGAGTGTCAGATACGAGTTAGCTCGTAGTGGCGATCTGTAAAGAGAATTGATCTTTCGAAATAGCTTCGTACACAAAACCACAATAGAAAATCATAATGGTAAATATTGACGTAACAATAACATAATAATAATGAAAAATAAAAAGAATATAACTAACTCTGTTAAATGAGACAATCTAGATTTCTGAGGTACTATAATTCCATTGCCCGAGTTCATGTAATCCCACTAAATAATCAGACAAGACCCTAGAATCCCTATCCGTCTAAATCAAGCTCTAGTATTTATACGAATTTTAGATGCATGAATCTTGAGAGCAGAAGATTTGGAAATTGCTAATCTTGCTTTCCTAGCGATAACTAAAAACTGCACACCATAATAGCTTCCTTTGAGTCGTTGACTTACGGATTGGTGTTTTGAAATTACAACACATACACATGATACATAACTTTTAGTAGCTTCGTGTGAGTGTAATATTGAAATATTTAAGGTTAACATATGGCGAATGTAAGTTTATGCTTGTTTCCACGACATTAAACTTGTCACATCAGTCGTTGCTGGACATCTACCATATCACAGACTCGATCTACGAGATTTCGTAGTTGGTATGTAAAATACACCGCAAAATAATCAGTATTTCTTTCAGAAAAAACTCTCCGCGGGGAATATTTTTAAAATGTAAGTGGGAGCATTATCGGAAGGAAAACCCTTGGAAACGACTGAATTAAGATTCAGGTAACATATGACGACTTCGAATGGAAATTGGCGTAAGCGTTGAAGTCGTCTTTGAGAGAAAAAAAAATCCATTCAGCCATAAAGTTCATTGTAATCCTTAAGTCTTTTCAGTAAATGTTCATGCTATCAAACTAACATAAGTTGAAAACACTTAGGTGGTTCTGCTTTTAATACCAGCGAATAGTATATTACTGCATGTTTCGTTAATAAATGTAGACATTTAAGTTCACAATGTTAGCTTCATTATGTGCTAAATTATACAGTTTTGGAAAAATTGTTTGATTTTTGGAATGCGGTAATTCTGCCAGACCCCTACGTTACATCCCATTTGGATGCGAAAACAGTGTGCACGAGGAAACAAAACACTGCCCCTAATTTCGAAGTTCTGGAAAATCCCTGTTGAAACGTGAGGTTATCAGCTTAACGTTTCGAAAGGTACTCAGGCCATGGGAGCGAGAAGCGAATGAATGGGACTCCTGGAGAATTGATTGCAGTGGTATACTTAATACATAAATATTGTTTCACTCTGTGGGGACTGATTTTCTGTTTTCAAATAAAAGCTTCTGACAAGTTCTCTCCCAACAATCGGGGATCCGGGAACTGCGCATATATTTAGATAGAGGAGGGTCACGAAGGAATACTGGCAAAATCTGCCGTTCCGACAGCAAAGGGTAAATCCAATATGGCCGCCCAAAGTAATTCCCATCAACTTTTGCAAGCACCTTCTCACCCACTTCCCGCTGACAGATTGACTTAATATTTTGCAGACTGATGTATTTCCAAATACAACACATTTGTTGGATCGAAATGTCTCGGAAGTCGCCATATTGAATCCAACATGGCTGCCCAAAATGTCATTTTCTAAACGACTCGTGCTATAAAAACGAATTTTGGTATGAAGGTACAGTATCACTAGACGTTTACGAAAAGTATTAAACTGTTCAAAATGTCGCCATCTTGAATCCAATAAGGCCGCCCAAAGTCTTTTAGCAAACAGTTCGTGCTGCAAAACCGAGATTTGGTATAAAGATGCATTATCACTAGCAGGTTATGAAAAATTACAAATTATTCACAATGTCCCCACCTTGATAAGAGATTTTCCATCGACTACAATATTAACCCTTAAGCTCCTATAACCTTTGATGTCTGCGCCTTTTCGATTTCTTCTCCAAGTATATATTCCCGATTGTTGGGAGAGCACGTGTAAGTGCAAATTAACACCTAATACTTCCATAGTGCACATTCGACAGAAGACCGTTCGTACTTAAATTTTTGCCTCAATCGAAATCATTTGACGTATAACTTGTTTCTATATATTTTAAATAAGTATTTGGCGGCCATGTTGGCTTCAAGGTGGGGACATTGTGAATAGTTTGTAATGTCTTCATAACCTGCTAGTGATACCTTTATACCAAATCTCAGTTTTGCAGCACGAACTGTTTGGTAAAAGACTTTGGGCGGCCTTATGGATTCAAGATGGCGACATTTTGAACAGTTTAATACTTTTCGTAAACGTTAAGTGATACTGTACCTTCATTCCAAAATTCGTTTTTATAGCCCGAGTTGTTTAGAAAATGACCTTTTTGGCAGCCATGTTGGATTCAATATGGCGACTTCCGAGACATTTCGATCCAACAAATGTGTTGTATTTGAAAATACATCAGTCTGCAAAATATTAAGTCAATCTGTCAACGGGAAGTGGGTGAGAAGTTGCTTGCAAAAGTTGATGGGAATTACTTTGGGCGGCCATATTGGATTTACCCTTTGCAGTCGGAACGGTAGATTTTGCCAGTATTCCTTTGTGACCCTCCTCTATCTAAATATATGCGCAGTTCCCGGATCCCCGATTGTTGGGAGAGAACCTTTACTTGTGAGATTACAATTGAGATGTTTATTGCAAAAACCACAGATGTCAGAAGAAAAATGTAAGTTTTCAGGAGAGGAAGAAAACCTTCCGAAGTCTATAATTTTGGCTGAAATGCACTGTTTCTAATATAATATGCAGTGGTACATAAGAAATAAGACTCAAGTTATTCGTCAAATATATAGAGAACAGAGGAATCCTTCGATTGAAGCGCTGAGTTACTGTTTAGCATTTTCTGACTTTTTTTTTTTAATAAACGCCTTAATTGTCAATTTAATTAGATATAAGAATTAAATAAATAAATCAGCTAATCATATCTAGATCTATGTATCTTTTGTGGAATATGTGTGTGTCCTTTCTCTGAACAAAGTAAAGGAAAAATAAGTCTCATACGTAGATAGACTTAATATCAATGATAAAATAAATCAAGAGTTTGTTCTTTTCCCCGTTCTACCCTGCCGCTTGTGTTCATGTTCATGCTGCGTGAGAGTGTAAATAAGGCTAAGTCTCAGTCCACTACCTGCAGTTTGACCTTCTGATAGCGCGGCAACTGTCAATTACACAATCATAAGCGTACACAGAAGTCTCCAGTTGTAGAAATATAATAATTTCCTTTGTTTTCAAAATGATTACATTTCGTCTTCAGGAGGACACGCAAAGAACGCGTGTTAAAAGATAAAAGTGACAGACGGAGACACAAGTAGAATATTAGATACAGTATAGAAAGGAAAAGCAAACGTGAAAAATGATGACAATACTGCATTTTGTAATCGGCGATATGAAAAGTATTGTCACTAACTTAACCTAATATTAATAATGGAATCATAAATCTGTGTCAACTTCTCACACCGTTGGTTACAAGATGCAGTACGGCCACCAGTTTTCATGTTTGTTTCTACGATGGCTAATGTTTCACTTCTGTCTGCCTGTCACCCGTACTCGTATCTTTTAACACATTCTTAAGTGCGTACCCTTCCGAAGATGAAGTGTGTGTACTTTGAAGACCTTAAAGAGTAATTATATTTCTGCTGTGTACGCTTTAAGTACCAGGTGATCATTAAATAAGTATCGCTGCTTAGAGAACTGTGGAGACGTAACCACTGGACAGAATGCAACCAAATGTGGTAGGATCAGCTTTGGGAAGATGCAGAAGCGATTGGTGTAGAAAAAAAATAGTTCCAATTTGCGCCACCAGAGTCATTTGAGGCGCTGTACAACGCCACTGAAGTGCAGCATGGAAGAAAAACGACACGAGGGACGCTAAACAATAAGAAAGGTGTCATGATCTCTCATGTGGGTCTCGTCCCATTGATTACTACCCGTATTCAGTGGCGAATTTACGGGGGAGGGCGTTTGGGCTGTAGCCCCCCTATAAATGCCGGGATCTCTTAATAAAGGACGGAAATGTTAGTCGTGCCTAATGCGTAGAAACTGCAAGCTCCCTCCACAGCTGTGTACGGGTAAATGTGCTGTGCTGTTATTTGCTCAGTAAAGTGCTTCCCTCCAACTTCTTTTGGTTCCATTTTGCTTCCGTTTCTTTTCTTACCCCGCCACTAAAC
>JAGDQP010021291.1:0-17641 GCA_022664845.1 Lepisma saccharinum
TAGCAAATCCAGCAGCTTGGTATAAATTTTATTTTCATACAAACAACACTATGTCGGTTAATCGAATATTTTGTACCAAACGGTGATGATGATAAAGATTAACCACAGAGTAAATGCTGGAAACCGGAAAATACATGAGGTGATGCCTTGCATTACTAAGGACATCTAATCTCAGATATAACTCGGTTTGCATCACTGCACTTTGTGATTCACATAAGATGTTTATCCCCAACGTTAATAACAAATAACCACTAAATCGACGTAGTGCTGTTTGATAACTTTATAGCAAGTTAAGAACGCTATCAAACCAATTACATCAGCTTGACGTGTACTATCAGGTATACTTTAGTAAATATAAATTTATACCAAGCTCGGAAACCTGTCAAACCTCTCAATTTGACGTACAATAACTGGCACCTTAATACAAACAGCAATGCCTATAGTCTGCTATTTCCGCTTCATCGACATTATTTTAATTTACATTGCAGTAAGACGTTGACTGGGCTCGAACTTCGACCCCACTGTAAAAAAGTTATTCCACCCATATATGAACTTAGTTTCTCGTAATGGTCTCAGGAATTAATTGGTCATATTTGTCCCACATTAATCGACTATCTGGTAGAGTATAAATATTTATTATTTATTCAACATCGCGACATATGAAATCATGTTAATGTGTGAAGTTGTTTTTTAAGACTTAAAACTGAGAAAACATACTCACAAAGTTTAAGTTTCTGATGTGTAAAAAGCCCGCTTCTTCGAACGCTGTTAATTAAATGTAAATTTGAGAAGGCACTGTTCTCCATCATGTTTCAAAAATAGTTTAAAACTATTGGATCAAATTTTCAAGTAAAGGTATCATTAGCTCAGCAAACAAAGATGTAGCTGGCCTAATGTTCTGCTGAAGTGAATTTTATTTATGCCCATTAGGCGTCTTTGGTTTAGGTCGACCTAATGTTTTAGGAATATTGATATGATAGCACTAAGCTAGCAGTATAAATGTCGGGGTACAAAGTTGTATACGTTTAGAACAAAGTAGTTAAAATCGTATACAAAATTAGGCGACCCATTTCTGCGTCTATTTTAGGCTCATATTGTGGTCAAGGTTGATTGATTTAAATCAGGATTTAAATAAAAAAATATATAGTTTTTAAAAATGTAGAAACAAAGTGCAGTATTTTTAATCATATTTAATCATTCTGTGGTTTGAATCATATGTAAGCTTGGAATTTACTTTTTAGATCTTATATCATGATACTCTTATGATGTAAACCAAAACCAGTGATCGACATAGAATTTTAACAACCTATTTGATTGGTTCATTTCATATTACACGCAAAATTTTAGAGAAGTACGTAGGAATCCAATTCACATTATAAGTTTACAATTTGTATTACAAATACTGTATGTTTATTTTGATAATACATATGGAAACGAACACAAAGAAAAAAGAAAATCCATGTTTTATTTACAAAACGAAAATTATTAAAACTTTATTTTTATATGGGCCAGTCTAGTAGTTTTGGACTTCGGTACGTCACGATTCGCCTTGAGCTGTTAAAATCCACACCCATGCCCCTGCCGGGACTCGAACCCGGGACCTTCGAGTCGATGGCCTACCGCCGCAGACCGCTCAGCCACCAACGAAAATTATTGTTTTGTAATATTACCTACTCTGCGTATTTGTATCAAATTATTTGATTTCTTCACAAACTGCTCAAACCAATTTATACTCCGTGGAAGAATGAAAACGTAAAGCTGCGTATCCACTATTAATTTGACTGCAATATCATTGAATTGTATTTTATCTAACAAGGGACACTTCATATCTCGGGGAGACCAAATATGATGACACTTTGTACGTCGATAGAAGACCCAAAAAGAAGTGCATATACACAATTTTAGCTGCATAACTGAACAGGGAAAGAGAAGGGAGCCCGAGAAAAATAAAGTGTAGAGCGCAAGTGTACCATATAACGGGATGGGAAAAATCTCATTGCAATAAAAATAGGGGAAGGAAGTGTACCCTAGTGAGTACTGATGAATACTAGGGTAGGAAGATCTATGCGTCACAGAGGATATCCATCATGACCGCCAACTTGAAAGCGGCTATATTGAAACTTGTGTGAAAGTTTGAAATAGTAAGGGGGTCATGTGATATATTAATCTAGACTGAAATTTGACTGGAAATGCATTGATACAGTTAGTTTTGTGCTAACGTTAATCCGGTGAGAGATAACATGTAAATTTGGCGTGGATAGTGGTGGAAGAAGAGATTCGTCAACATGCTAGTATGTTTGAAAATTGCAAGTTGTGGAAACGAAAGTTTGACGAAGACAATCTATGTTTGTATGAAAGGTTAGTAGCAGTGAGTGAGTCAGTGCATTGCCAGTTAGCCTTTCCATGTCTGCAGAGTGATTTTCTCACGGCTTAATACGTCTAATGATGAAGCGACGTGACCGTTTAAGGTTGTGACTTGGTCAAAACCAAGCGAACATCATTCTCAACAAGAGCTCGTGCATGTGGGCAACCCACCCACTCTATTTCCCACCCGACATGGCAATGTTTCAGTTCAATTGCGTATTGTGTGTCACATACGTGTCTAACCCAAAACACATTCGTCCAGTGACAGCACTGTCAACTTTACACTGACATATTGATAAGTTGTTGGACGATGGCCGTTCGTTACTATGTTGATACAAACAACCTTTCATACAAACACTGATTGTCTTCGTCAAACTTTCGTTTCCACAACTTGCAATTTTCACACATACTAGCATGTTGACGAACCTCTCCTTCCACCACTATCCACGCCAAATTTACATGTTATCTCTCACCGGATTAACGTTAGCACAAAACTAACTGTATCAATGCATTTCCAGTCAAATTTCAGTCTAGATTAATATATCACATGACCCCCTTACTATTCAAACTTTCACACAAGTTTCAATATGGCCGCTTTTAAGATGGCGGTTATGATGGATATCCTCTGTGACGCATAGCTCTTCCTACCTATATTCATCAATAATCACTAGGGTACACTTCCTTCCCCCATTTTTATTGCAATGAGATTTTTCCCATCCAGCTTTATGGTACACTTGCGCTTTACACTTTATTTTCCTCGGGCTCCCTTCTCTTTCCCTGTTCAGTTTTGAAGCTAAAATTTTGTATATGCATTTCTTTTTGGGTCTTCTATCGATATACAAGTATCATCATATTTGGTCTCCCCGAGATATGAAGTGTTTCTTTAAAGTCTTTAGGCAACTTTGGATCAGACCGAATAGATGATGATGGAAGAATTGGCGGAATGAAGGAAGTGGAAGGAAACGAGAGAATCCTGAGAAAACCCGCGCACATGGTTTTTGTTCACCACAAAGCCCACATGACACGAGCCGGGGTCGAATCGGGAATCCCACGGACCAGAGGTGAGCGCTCTACCACTGAGTTACAGCGGCTTCGAAATAGCTCCCATACTTCATGGAATATTGTCATGGGGTGTTCCCAAATTGATAGTAGTTTTGAGGGCTGAAAACTAAGTGAAATGAACTAAAATTTGTCTTAGTAAACATAAATCTTAGAATATTTCGTTAGGAAGATGTAGACTGGAGAAAAGAGTCAATTGCGATTATAAAAAAAATGCAACTGCTTAGGAAGATAGATGTCATTTTAGAAGGAAAGCTGATGCGTAGAAACATTATAAATTGTTTCTTTTTCGAACTTAATTACGGTGTATACACCTGTGAAACCACTTCATCTATCGCGTATGGAAGAAAGTAACGTAAAAGTTTCTTACATATTAACTTCCCTTTGTTAAATATACCATAAGTCAGTAACGCCATATTGTCCTTTTCAAAATTATTACAAGTTGTTGTAGTTGCCTATTTTCCATTGCTTCTTCCGTAGCGAGCACCACATATTTGAGAATTTTACTTTAGTGTTTGCTGGTTAAGGTGTTTGGAAAGGGAAAACTAACTTAATAGCTTTTTCAGTGCCACAAATTATTTAAATATATATATACAAAATATTTAAATAAAAAAAAATCAACAATAATGATTAAAAAAAATATGATTTTTTTCAACCCTGATTGTGGAGCAAATAACTTATAGGTCTATAGGCAGGGTTGGCAGAAACCATGTTAAAAAAAAGTTTTTTTTTCTTTAAACAGTTTTTTTTAAATTCTTATCTTTATTTATATTACATATGGATAGAAATAAGTTTGTTTCTCCTTTATGTCCTTATGCAGCAGCGGGGTTATGAAGGACGGGACCTACAGTTTAAAGTGGAATCCGAACTACTACTCGGTTTGCACCCGAGAGAAATTGTCCTCCACCTGGACTCGAACCCGGGACCTCTTGATTAGAAATGCGATGAGGCTACCAACTCATCCAGGGAGAACACCTAACAGAAATACGTTGTACTGATTTTACATAATTGTGATGTCACTGTATCATAACCAGTACGCGAAAAGAGAGATTTATACAAATAATGGAATTTAAAAATTACAAATTTATTATGTAGATATTATTCAAGAAAATTAAAACTAAAAACTCCAATCCAAGCTAATGTTGTTGTTAAGTACATTATATTGATAAGTTACGGATACAGTCAGGTACGTACCCAGAAATTTATTTCGGGAAGGGTTCACAGCTTTAGCGGGGGTCCAAATTCGTTAGGAGTGTAAATTTTACAGAAAATATCGAAAATTTCGTGTAAACCTGTAGTATTTACAAAAATATAGGAATTTCGGAGGGGGTCCGGACCTCGAGGACCAACCCCCTGCGTACGTCACTGGATGCAGTCGATAAATTTTGCCAACTTCTGTCAATATATTTAAGCAAAGTTAACTTTGGCTTCTCTATGAAACAACAGGCATTCAGGCAAGCAGAAAGATACAATTTTATTTGGTTTCGTTTGCTTACACTTAACGTCCTTATGTAACAGCAAGGTTATGAAGGACAAGACCTACTGCTTACAGTGACATACGAACCACTGCTCGGTTTGCACTTTGGAGAAATTTTGTGGCCCCATCGAGAATCGAATCCGGGACCGACCCCTTGATTACAAGGCGAAAATAACATAAAATTAACGCGGATGTTATAATATGTAAAATCGTCACCATGAAGTTCACATTATTTGTGGCATTTTTGCTTTTAATTGTTCTTTTGGTTTTAACCAATTTTTTTTTTAAAGAAAAAAAAAACCTTGGTTTAAACCAGCCAACCCTGCCTAAACAATGTTCTTGTCTGTTTCTGAAGCCCCCAGGGGTAGTGACACTTAATTATACACGATGTGTACCTAAGATCTTTTGTGGTTTCCTATTTTTTCGCTTCCTCGGAGACTATACAAATACTAAATAGAGAAAAAATAATAGAGATGTACATAAAATCTAAAGATTTTGAAAAGAAATTAACGGAAGAAAAAGCATCAAAAGGACCACCTCCTCAAGCACAAATTAACAGTATTTAATATAAATAATATCATATTTAGATCCATGAAAAAAAGGAGGGGGGGGGAGAGAGGAGGACGTAATTTCAAAACGTTCCACTGCGATTACAGTGCTGCAGTTAGTTATCAAATATGTCTGTCCTCAAATACAGTGCTATAACATGACAAGTATTACACTCTGTTATATCCAATTTGGCATACAGTGTCTTCTCACATATTTATGAACCTTTGTGCAACGTTTAAGCGAAATTAAAAATGGTAAGGTGGGAACACCTGGTCCAGTTAATATGCAAAAGCCCAATAGTACCTATCTGGGTATTTACTTTCCTGTCAAAACATGATGGGTGTACATGAATACTCCCAGGCCAGTAATGTGCCAAGAACAACTGGAAATATTGCTCTAAATACATTAATCAATACCCTCTTTTAGCTTGATTTTGAAAGTAACTCACATTTTACCTTAATAAAATGAAACTCTGCTCCATTAAAGTTTAGAGCATACGCGCTTCATTTGGCTGTTTTATAATTCCTAGTAAACTTTTTCATTACGGTTATTTGGAACACACGAGATGTCCACTTTCCATCATGGCGATCCCTGTTCATGTATTTGCTCTTGACTTACAATGATTTCTTCCTTGACAACTTCCTTCTAGTTTTCATCGGAAGACTAATTTTCTATTAGTATAGTAGTGTTGCTATTGCGAACCGTGTTGTGCGGAACGCTATATTTTCATTAAGACTTAAATCAATTTTACCCACTATCTTCAACTTCACTTATCTAATACTATAGACTAAATAATAATATAGACCTATACCGCCTACCTATTTTAATCTTCGCTAAAATTAATGTTTTTTTGTTTAACACAACGTGATTTTGAACCCTCCCGTTGGATGGCTCTGGGGGCTACTACTGGAAAGAACCAGCGATTGAAAGTTGTCTCCAGTCACATAGGAACAGGGTTCAAAATCACATGCTCCTACACAGAATACTTCAATGTGTTAGCTTCTTTCACAGGTATACATAAATATTTATGAATTTTACTATTACATGCCATTTCTTAATGAAGACCGAAAAAAAAAAGGACTCCACTTGCAAATAACACGTACGGGGCTTTCCATATCAGTTCACCCAGGCTATGACACCTAATATCTCAGATTTTCATGAAACTTGGCATACTTTCTATATCTTGGTAGGAAGATGTGTACAATTTTACCTCATTATCTGTAATAACTTCTCAATTACAAGGGGTCCTAATTGTCTTTAAAATTATTAACATTCCCTCTCCGTGGCTCCACGTTTAGACTGCATTCAATACTACAAACATTTGTATCTCAACATCTAATTTAATTGTAGTTTTAAAAATTTACCCACATGATCATAAAAATACAGGTGTAGATTCTAGAAAAATCTTACTTTGGTTCTGCCTTATCCAGTGACCTAGAAATAAAACGGAAGACTTGCAATAGTTGAAATTTTTTGTCAATGAAAAGTGTGTCAGCGAATGTTGATTTTAACGATTTGGCAGAGAAGACACGATATCAAATTATTTTTTATAAATGAAAATTTAAGAAGTGCTCTAAGAATCTATGAAAAAGAAAAGGGGTTATCTGATTCCTCATGGGAAAAAAAAAGCATTTTGTTTTCATCTGAAGTGATCCAGCATAGGTTGCTTGACTTCTTCAAAAAATATTTTTAATATGTATAATTATCCTCTATATGTCAATAGATCAAACTAGGTATTATTTGTTTTACTTTCAGTGATTGATTAATGGCGCTCATTGTTATGTTCCGGCGCATTTCAAAATTTATGTTTGCAGACGTTTATGGGAAATGTAATACCTACGGACTGGTTTATCATAGGACATTTAAATAAAAAACATTTGTTCTTTGAAGTCTGCTTTGAAATTTTAGGCCTCTATATGAAAAGCCTAAATCGTAATCGAACTGATCAAAATGGTATCCAAGTGTGATTGTCGGAATAGAAAAAAAATACTGTTTTTCAGGGTGCTATTTCGCACGGATGGGGTTGAGTGTCAAAGAAGACTTTTTGCACACTATTACATATCAATATATGTTGAAGATGTACAGAATATGAAGTCTGATATAAATGGTTCCTGAAATATTAATGATTTGTTAAAAAAAACGTTTTGCGAGAAATAGCACCCCGATGAACTGTATTTTTTCATTCCACAAATCACATTTGGATACCATTTTGACCAGTTCGAATACACTTTAAGCTTTTCATTAGAGGGCTAAAATTATAAAGCAGACTTGGAGCAAGGAAGAAATGGTTTTTAATGGAATGTCTTATGATAAACTAGATATTACATTTATCGAAAGTGTCTGCAAATAAATTTTGAAATGCGCCGAAACATAAGAATGACCGCCAATGATCAATTGATGAGGATAAAAATAAAAGAATACACAGTTTGAACTATTCACATAAATAGGATAATTAATTATACATATTAATATATATATTTGAAGGAAGTCAAGCAATTTATGCTAAACCACTTCAGATGGTAACAAAATGAAATTTGATTTATTTTTATCATAAGCAATCAGATAACCATTTTTTCTTTATTAGATTCTTAGAGCTGTTCTTAAAATTTCATTAAAAAAACAATCTGATGTGGTGTCTTCTCTGCCACCACGGTTAAAATCAACATTCCCTGATGCAATGTTCATTGATAAAAAAAATCAATTATTGCAAAAGTCTTCCATTTTATTTCTAGGTCATTGGATAAGGCAGGACCAAAGTAATATTTTTTTTTCCTGAAATCTACACACTTTTATTCACATGTGGATGAAGTTTTAAAGCTACAATTAAATTAGACGTTGAGATACAAGTGTTTGTACTATTGAATGCAGTCTAAACGTGGAGAATGAATGTTAATAAATTTTAAGACACTTTGACCCTTGTAACTCAGAAGTTATTACAGATAATAAGTTAAATTTAAACACCTTCCTACCAGCATGTAGAAAGACAGTATAACAAGTTCCATGAAAATCGGAGATAGTAGGTTTTAAAATTAAATTTTAATTTTATTTATGGCCTTTAGGCATCTAAGACTCAGGTCGGGATAAGGTAGGGGGAAGGATTCGGGAAGGTGTCGACCAGGACCTACGTTGAAGGTGCCATCCTCGCATTTGCCAGGGGTCACTGAGGAAAAACCTCAGTCAGGATGGTCGGCCGCTGGGATCGAACCCAGGACCTCACGAATGCTACGCCAACGTTCTACCACTGAGCTACGGCTCTACCCATACTTGACAAATTCACGTAGAGCAGAAAAAAAATTAGAACTTCCAACGCTTTCTTTTTAAGAATACGAATTAAATATACGAGCGTCCATTCCACTACTTCTGCACAACTTGAACTAATGTAGCATATCAAAGAAAGCACCGTTTTATTGTTCTTTAACAATAATAATAATAATAAAAATACAAGCCTTGGTAAAATTCACATTTACTCGTACTGTAAAAACTTTACTTGGTATAGGTTAATTTAGAAACTTTTAACTCCTGTCACAGTTATATGAGTGCAATGCTTGTTACAATACACAACTATTCATGCCCCATGCCGGATTATTAGTACTGTGACTGTTATTAAATATAGTGGCCATCACAGAAAAATCGTAATGGTATTCAACTGTATAGATGGAATTGCCGGAGCATGTTCTCGTTTTATCTGAACTGAAACGATTATAAATCTAGTAGCTAGGGTGCCCTTCTCTCACATAATGTGTTCGTTACCATATTAATAGGTAGCCTTGCTATTTGTTTGAATTGGTGGGATGAAGAAGTAGGAACACGGTGTTTGTCTTCCACAAAGCCCAAATGGTTGGCATGACCAGAGATCCGCCCGTGGTCCCTACATACTAAAGGCGTGTGGTCTACCACTGAGTCACCGCGGCCCTAATTTGGCATAACATTATATCAGGGTTAGGTACGTTTATCATGTAATCCGGGGATACATGAGGTTTATATGTGTTAAAATTCGATGAACCATTTTATTGCTCTCCTTTCCTTCCTACCCTTTTAGGGATAGATGTATTTCACACTTTGGATGTACTACTCCATGTAACTGTCGTGAGATTCTGTAAAACAACTCTCTCATGTAACCGCATGACCGTTACTTAAGCAGTACGTTCGGGTTCAGTTCCATAGTGCGTGCTCAAGAGGTACAATGAAAAAAACTATTTACAAATTATAACAAGAATGAAATCTAAAACAAAAAAAAATCTTCAGCGATAAATCTGAATGGTAAGCGTAAACTGAAATTGGAACTATTTTATATGCGCAAGACTGAAAAGCACGCCATGGAGGTGATTTGGAGGAAAACCAGTGTTGTAAACACGTCATACCAAGAATATGATAATTCCGCTGTCGGTTCTGCGGACCCGGAAATAGTAAAAAAAAACCTGTGAAAAAGATCAACCTGACTCTTCTAACCCACCAAAGATTAACTTGTAAACAGTAAAAATAGAGCAAAAGCTGATGATATATTAAACTACTTTACAGAGCAGTGCCTGGTCAACATGTCGCCCGCATAACAGTGAGCAGTAAATTCACAAAGTAACATTAACCAAAGGGAAAATCTTTCGAATGACATCCAGATAAAGCAATAAATAGGCATAGGAATTTGTAAATTATTACCAAGAACCTAATGACTTTCATATTAAAATGAACAAAAGATATCTGGATTACTTCTGCGGAACTTAACCCTTGACAGCTATTATGTCAACTACAGCAGACATATTTTCTTAAAGAGAATGCTAATTATTCAATGATCCAAGTATGGGGCTGCTTCATTGCAATCACTTCGTAACTCTTGATGGTCTTAACTTTTTCACACAATTTCATAATTGTTCTATTTCTTGGGTGTTGTTTTAGTTTTACGTCGCCAAAAATGGAAAATTTACGGGAGAAATCAAATTTGCGGGTAAGTAAAGGAAGGTGTCTTATGTAAGATTTGTGCGGCGTTGCTTGTCTAAAGTACCTAATTTCTGTAAATATCGAAGCTTCCTTACCTGTTTCAAAGTGGAAATTGATCGGCCATATGAACGACGGTTAACTTCCAAAGTTGGTCGTCAGTTTCTTGTAAAATTTTGAAAATTTACCGGGAAGAAATGGATAATTTGCTCGTTTGTGTGGTTGATAATATATAAGGAGAGCGAAAGAATTGAGAATATTTCATTGTATAAGCGGTGATAAACATGGAACTATCTGGGAAGCGGAGGGAACTATTTGGCGCAAAGTTACCGCATGGTTCGATTGTGGAAAAGTAACGAGCATTTACATTGTGAACATGGCTACAGGTGTACAAGAACGTTGCCCTGGATGTGAGTTGACAGTATTACAGTTTGTGAAACAATACGGTGATAATGAGGAAAATCTTTAAAAGTGTGTGAAAATCATGGATTATCAACAACAATTGCAGAAAGTGTGGTAAGCTTTGTTCCGACGAAAAAACTGTGACGCATATGAGAACAAAAATTGTAAAGATACATACCGTACCTAACTTTATCTAACCTCCACGTTCCCTTGATCAGTAATTTAAGAGAATCTACGAAAATACAAGAAAGCAAATATAAACATCCCCACCCTGCGCGGTAACAGAAAATCAGTGAACTGAACGTAAAAATTGATGATTTTTAAATTTTCGTAGTTTTCATTAAGCATTTAGTCAAAAGTCAGACGGACGACCAACTTCGGAACAAATGCAGTAAAGTGTTGTGGGGATAACGACCCCCTCCTCTCTATTGATTATTTCTATCCTGAAAAGGTCAAAAACAGCCGGGGCCCTTAGCAGAAAGTTTGAAATGTGTAACAAAAAGTAGAAGGAAGGATGACGACAGTGCCACCAATGTAAGGCTCAAATCAAGGACTGGGGAGTCCTTATCTCGAATCTTGAAAGTGGCAGTTAAATGTGTTGGCGCTCATTGGATTTTTTTGTTGAGGTGGCTGTTTAGCGATAAATAATGCGTGATCTATCGGATGTGCTTTATAAGTACCAGAACAAAATTAGGCAGGCAGGCCTTACCGAAGGAGGTACTCGGCCACGCTCTATCCGCAAGGAAGGTTTTCCGAATCTGACCTTTTTTTTAGCATCCTCGCAGGAGACAATGACATGCTAATGCAATTTTGCATGGATGCTGGGTTAATAAAATCAGCTGGCAGTTGCCCAAAATTATTGGCGCGTATATTCAAACTTGTGGTGGGATGGATACATTTACTAAACTGTCAATAATTCATAGTGAGAATTTAGCAGAGCCAGATACACGTGTCCACACGTATACCATAGAACGCACGTGGAGAAATGTGAAGAAAACCTTGCCAAAATATAACCGACAGAAAAATTTTGTGTACTATCTATCGAATTTCATGTTCTTCAAGGACGCTGTGGCAAATGGGGATTATGCTAAAATTCCAGGATATACTGCGTCCCAAGGACTGGTGAAAGATGACTATTCCCCATGCGCATTTCAAGCAAAGTGCAGTTGTTTAAAGTGTCTATAAGTGTAAATGAGGGAAAATCGTGAAAAACATGCGAAAATGTTTGTATATGACCCAAAGTGCGTATAGTGCACAAGTACCGGAATGGAATGTTGTAGCCACGATGTATACATACATTTAGCCTTTGGAAGGGAAACAGAGTGAAAATCCGAACGAAAAATGTCAAATGGTTGTCTGGCGACGTAAAACTGTACCTGCACAGTTTCTTGCTTTAGGTTCGGCCGGTATGCCTTATCAAAGTATTAGAAAGTTGCGAATACAAACACTATAATGTGATCAAACTGGAGTTCTCCCAAAGTATTAGCCAATTTAAAAGCAATCTTACAGTTTTTAAACTTACGAAGATTATTAAGTATGGTTACAGTTCCTTTAAATATTTTGCCAATTCTCACATTTTACAAATACACTTTAAAATTAAATCCATTTGTTCGCGGTCACCCAAGCCAAGCCGCAAATGCGCAACTCAAGGTTGAAGGTGGTTAAATGCAAAAACACTTGATACACCACTTCTCCGTTTCTTGAGAAGGTCGCGTCATAACTACCACTTTTAACAGATGGAAGGGGCTGAAAATACGTGACGTCAGAGCGGGGAGAAAAACTTTCTCCTGAAATAGTTTTTGAGTGTTCGTGACTTCGTTTGAGCATGTAAAGTGTACTTGTAATTCACTTGTCATAATTTGTAAGTATCGGGTTGAAAATGTGAAATGCTGTTTCGGTTGTGAAACGAAATAAAAAATATATGTAAATTTATTGCATTAGTATCATGAATTGAGATTTATAAGGAAGGTCCTTTTTTTTTACGGAAAATAATCGTAATTGCTGGTATATTTTGTCCTTAAAATTTCTTATGAGTGTCCTTTATTTCCAAATATTCCTGACTTGAAATATGTCTGGGAATTGAAGTCAAAGAATATTATTTGCCAGAGCTTAGAAATATGTGAATTGTGATACATGTATGTTCTTTACGCTACTAGAAACTTTTAAAGCATGGATGGTACGTATTTTAATTGCCTCTCATGAGTGTTATAGCAACACTATTTTCTGCACTATTTTATAACAAATAAATAAATTATGTTTTATAATGCTGCCATTTTTATACATTTGGTCACAAGCATAGCCCAACTTTCATAATTTAGGTGGTTGTTTTCTAGCTTTGAATTTACAAAAATTCTCGTAAATGTTAACACTGATGAGTCTTTTTACAGATCACTTCTAACAATGTCATTATAGTATATATAGGCTGATAAACGAATATAACATTAAGTCAGGATTGAACACATATAACAAACACACAAATTCGCTGGAAACATAGGCCTCATTTAAAGTCGATAAATTATACAACTATGTAGCCTATATTTTATAACAATTTAAAGTTAATTTAGACTACCAACTAAATGCATATGTTATAGCGCATTTGATAACCTATCTTGATTCCATTTCCATTCTAAGCTTTTCAAATAAATAAGAATAAAAGATTCCATAACGTAGGAATGTGCCAATCGGAAGTAGATGGAAAAATCAGAATTTAATTGAACGGAATATTTTATTTATGGCTTTTGCATCTTTGGCTCATATCAGGATGGGGTAAGGGAGAGGATGTGGGTAGGTTTCGCCCAGAACCTAAGATGATGTCTCTGCATTTACCTTGTGCAACTGAGGAAAATCTGTCACGATAATCGAACCCAGGACCTCGCGAATATACAGCCAATGCTCTATCAACTGAACTGCAGCAGTTCGGTGAGAACTTAAGTCATGTTCTTAGATGTTTGTGGTGGACAAAACTCACTTTTTAATTTAAATGAGAATGATACTTCTTATGATGTATTTGACCGAATTCTTCCGCTCCAAATGTAATTGTGAAATACACAAATAGTTTTTTTTATATAAAATTGAGGGGAGACTGGAAGTTTAACTGAGTGGAAAGAAGTTATATATTGTGTGGAATGTTAAATTTAGTTAGGCTTTCAGTTTTCCTGATTAAAAATCAACAAACTGTTTATGTGAACGGAACTGAGATATCACTGCACTCTCTATATTTTTTCTTAAATAAAAAGGTATAGAATTAATGATTAGTGATTTTTTTTCTTTCGAAAACCTAACATATTTTACAAACATTAATTTTGTGAAGAAAATATTTTTATGTTACCTAACCTCTTGAGTGTTTCAATATGGTAAAAACACAGTTTAAAGTCAATGAGAATGATAAGAAAAAATTAAAACAAGCTTGCTAAATTTAAATGGTGCATTTATTGATAATGATGAGTCACCGTAACACATCTGACTACGAATCGGGCGGCCCGAGTCCACATCCCGGCCAGGATACTGGAGACATTTCTCTCAGTGTTCCCATGTCTGGTGCTCTGAGGTGCATTCAGTCTCCTATCAAATTGAGTAACAGCGCATCCTTGATATTCCTGGATACCTTGGAAAGGTAAAGATGGTCGAGCGAGACTGACTAGCTCACTTCACTTCGTAGTCGTAGGGCGAGAACATGTGGAGCAACACCTCCACATCCCCCACTCGCCGTTAACGGCGCGTGCGTATCGCACAGGGCATTGGTAATGTATATTTAAAAAAAGACAAAAAAAAAAGATAAATTTTGGCTTGGAAAAAGATACATTCATGAGATGTTTCATGTTAAATAATAAAACGTGAGTGAAGTTGTTCAAATTAAACCGAAATTGAATTTCTATTCTGTACACTTACATGAAGATAAACAATACATTAAAACATATTTCCGTTACTATTGACGCATTAAAGCAGGCAATGATACGCATAGCTTTTACTGCTCCGTATACCCGGTGTAAAATTTACGTATGAAACGTATAAATTTCTTGAAACCAAGACCAAGACCGCTACGGTCTTGGTCTTGCTCATAAAGAAGACTGACATATTTGATACACTCATGAGATGTTTTGAAGTTGAACATAGATATATTAAAACAAATAAAACTTAATATTATTGATTATCTCTCTAATGAATACAGTTCATTTCAATGCTGTGAAATTGTATAATGCTTGTTTTACCACGAATGACACCTTTCGTGAATATTTTTTCCATTTTATTATTATTTTTATTTGCATAGGCCCCATTTGAAAAAATCTCATAAACCATCACAAGCGTGCAACACTACAGCGTCCATACAACATTCTACGGCATACTTCTTTAAAATTTATTTATTTCAAACTTCAAAATTCTCATGTAGCAGGAATTTTAAAAACTACCCGTATTGTTTGTGAAGAAATCTCTATGAATTGTGGCTGTGAGCTGTGCTGGGTTGGGCAGGTCTTTCCCTTGGATGTTTGGTTTGGTTTGGTTTGGTTTGAATAATTCCTCTGAACTCGGAACTGAGTTCGTTTGAGGGAAACATATGTGTTCTGGACTGGGAACAGAACTAGAATAAGGAAATGTCATCCGGAATTGTATGTACTTAGGTTAGATTATCATCTGTTAGGAGTTATAGTTCAGGTACATGGTCAGTAAGAGTAAGCAGCCTGTTTGTAGTTGGGAGTTTGGTTTACAGAATCTGAGTTAGACGTTGGAGTTTGTGAAATTTTATCCATTAAGTAATTAACAGACTCAGATAGATTATTGAATAGAGTTTGTGTCTCACTTAGATTTGGTGGATCGTTAGAGCATATTGATGTAGTAGAAGTTTCATGATGTATGAAGTCAGATTGAGGTAGATTCGATTCAGGACAAGGTTTAGAATTGGAGAATTGTAGAAGTAATTGCACATCTTTCATCTTTGTTTCATGGTCCGTAGCTGTATCTGGATTATCTGAGTAGTTACTTGAAGATTCGTTTTCATAAGATCGCAATCTTTTTTTATTGTCTGATTTCTTGTTGCGTGGGAACTTATGTGTCTCACTGTGTCCATTCGAGCATTCATCTACAGGAAGGTCTGTCTGAGTAGAGCTATTTATTGTGTTGTATTCCTTAGAATCTTGATTGGAGCACTGAGTGGTTTTATCAACTAGCATTGACTTTTTATTTAGTCTGGAAGCGAGGCTTGAAGCCCGAACTCTCGGAGCCATCACAGAACGTTCCTCTGTTTGGGTCTTATTTATGTGGCGAAGCACTACCTCTAGTGGGTATATGTGCATATTTGTATCCTTTTTGATGAGGCACATTGTTTATCAAGTATAATTATGTTCCCTGTGTTTGGAATCTTTCGCCTGCGGTCCTTAATTATAAATGTATATATTTGAATAATTTCAAATAGAATATGTTGGTACTGGGTTCGTTTCCCAAATATGGAGTTGGGGACAGTATTTTGTGCTCGTGTGGCCTGAGATTTCGTGCAGCTGTTGTGCTATGATTATTATTATTAATAATAATAATAATACTCCGTTGCTATTGTTGTGTATGCATCTACAGTTTGCACTTTATTTGTTGTTGGGTTGTTATAAATATATTTTCTAAATGTAGTTGTTGGTAGTCGCTGTTGACATCTGCGACTGTCAGATGGACTTGGAAAGACAGGCCCTACAGTTGTCTGATTAGTTGGATTCTGAACCACTTCATGTGTTCGACCACTACGGGGTTTGAACTTGTGGCTACGTGCATAAAATGATAGTGATAGCCACGTCTGTATCTCTAGGTCATTTTTGGTCATAAGTTTGTCTATTGAGAGCAGTTTGATCTCTAACAGTCTTTTAAGAAGAGTTTTGTTTTCTACGTATATTTGATAGCGTTGTATGTACCTTGGTGGCCTGGTCCAGTTCGTGGAAGCACGTTTTTATAATTATAATAGGCCAATGTGGTATGGTAGTTCTCGTTGGGCTTTCAGGGTAATACCCCACCCTATTTGGTTTGTTGTATAATCTTTCCTAAAACAATTTTGGCACTAGATTGTTGTTTCGGTGGAAAACTGTTTGTTCTACTTCAGCACAACCGTGCTAAAAAGTGTGTTTTTGAAGCTTTCATAATAAATGTACACCCCTCATATGTACTGATTTAAAATCACTTTTAAAAGGCCTATCTGCTTTCGCAGAGGGTCTGGGTGTGGTAATTGTGGGTATCTTGGACATTTTTGCTACTGCTTGTTTGTCCCCGAAAATGTATTCGGTTTGATTATCTGATATCACACACACACACATATATATATTGGCAGGTGCGCACCTGCTTGTTGAGAATGAGTTTTGTTTGTTATTTTAGTATTTTGGTTTATTTATCTTTAGGCTCAAAGCCATGTATGTTTATTATGCACTTGTGGTGCATTTAATCAGCAGTAGCGTGATCTACATTAGCGTCTGTTAATAGACTCTTTAATGCTAAAAAGTTGTTTCTGTTGTCGGTGAGAGATGAGCGTTATTAGGCCTTTTTTTAAGTTTTTTTTAAAAATAGTTTTGTTCAACTATGACAAGACTTGGTTGAATAGGAGTGCCCAAGGAGAGAACAGATTCCGTCCTATGTAGACAGATTTTGTTTATTCTTTGTCATACGTTTTTTTATTTTTTTGTTTCTAGCATTATTAGGCAGTATTAGGTTCTCGAAACCTTTGATTCTTTCTCAATATTTTGTTAACATAATGTGGGTGTCACATTTTGTGCTAAGTATAGCAAATTAGTCATCTTTTGTTAGTATCAGTGTTTTGCCTAAGCGACAGGTCTTTTGAGGTAAGTTTAACCTTCTCCATTAACCTATTAGTCCAAACGTGTGTGAGGAGAGTTGTGG
>JAGDQP010021291.1:17741-31946 GCA_022664845.1 Lepisma saccharinum
CTTCTCCATTAACCTATTAGTCCAAACGTGTGTGAGGAGAGTTGTGGTTTGGCCCCTTATGTGGATTTAAACTCTTTATTTCTAGAGGGTAAATTAATGTGGAGGATTTTGGAAGCTGAGCTTCGTTTTATTTAACATCAAGTTTTGAAGATAGTTTCGTTTCTTATAAAAACTATAGTGGCCTTAATGAAGGCCTTTGTTTTTATTTTATTAAAACAAGCTTTATGTTTTATCAGTGTGGAGGCTACAAGTTTGTTTTCTTCAAGGGAATCCAGCGCTATTGCATTTACTCTGGATTTCCCAGTTTGTGTGGGTTCTGTGTTGTGAAGGTTGTTTTACATACTTTGGTTTATAGATCCCTTTTTTTTGTTTAAGTTGTTGGATCTTGTAAATTTTGCCACAGTATTTTCAATTTGGCTGTGGCATCATTCTAATTGTCGTCAAAATGTTGGTTGAATGCTTGTGGAGCTAATGTTACTCTGAACAATATTCAAAGTTGGTTTTTCAGTTTCAATATAGGTACAGGACTGCGTTGCACTTCACGGATAATGTGCCTCTGTGTTGAAGGATTCTGGTCTTTGCCTCTAACCGGATACGAACCCGGCCTGCCTTTTTCCAGAGTCACCTCAGAAGATTTTTATAAATTGTCCATATTGAAATTGGCTGCTATCAGGACAGTTTGCGCTAGCTGTTTCGACCTATTTTGGTCTCTTCAGCCGATATCTTTTGCGACCCTTGTTGGGAGAAAAAAGGGTAAGGAATCAGAAGTTAGACGTCATTCTCCCGCTAACAGAAGTTAGGCGCAGCAGGGTTGGGAAAAAGGCTGTTATGGGCGGGACCTTTAAAAGCGCACTCGCACTCGACGGATCTTGATTAAAGGCAAGGTTCCTTGAAGGCTTTCTAGGAACGTTGGGTTAAAGGTATAAGGTAGCGCCACTTGCAACAGCTCGTCTGCCTTTTGATGCATGACGTCACAGGTGACTAGAAAAACTCGTATGTAACAGGAAAAATTCGATAGTTTAGTTTTTTGTACGGTGTTGAGGGTATTCTAAAGTTAGAGAATTAAAATATGAATATTTATATTTTTGCAATAGTCATGTAATGCATTGTATTTTTACCAATTGCCGGAAATTTAACCAAATTAATAGTTTAATTTCATTTAACGAGCAAATTAATTTGCAATTCAAGAAATATCCAATGAAATGAAATAAGACGAAATGAGTCAAAGTAATAAAAATAAATAATTTTCGCTCCACTCGACCTCACACGTTATATTGTAATTGAAAGCAAGGTGTGGGCAAAGGGACTGTGAGGCCCGTCCTCCCAAGAGAAGAACATTATTTTTAGGCTTCAGCAGCAGTGCTATGAAGTCTTATGTGTCCACTCTGTCCATCTGTCGACAGCTTTCAGCTGAGGAACTACAAGGTTTAAGAAGGTGGTTGACGTGTCGCTCCAAAGGTCTCGGCAAGACTAGTTCCAACCCGTACAGAGGTTACAAATTGAAGGGGCGGCGCCAGAGATAGGGGCAATTTATATCTTTAGAATTACTAGGACTAGAAAAGTGATTGAGGTGTCGTTGGAGAGGTCTCGACAAGTCGAGTTAAAACCTGTATCATTCATCTAGATATCAGGGGCAGTTACCGGGTTTCGGGGGATAATTTTCGTATCATTCAACCAGATATCAGGGGTGGTTACCGAGTTTCGGGGGAGAATTTTCAACTTTGAAACTACTATGGCTAGGAAGGTGATTGAGGTGTCGTTGGGAAGGTTTCGTTGAGATAAGTCAAACCCGTACATATCATACACATTGTAGGGGCGGACTTGGAGAGAGGGGGCAGTTTAAAACAGGAAATATTAGGGTTAAAAATGTGGTTGAGGTTTGGTTGGAAAGGTCCAGCCGCAATTTTTCTAACAGAACATTAATAATATAAATACGACGCTCTCTGCTGAAGCCTGGCGATATCATATATGCACTGGGCTGGGATGGTCCAAGTGGGCTCCGCTTCACTTTTTTATACACATAATAATTATTTTCCTCCCTGCCGGCATCGCAGCAGTAGACTTATTGTTCGAAGTGTGCGGTAGGACACTGTAGATTATATTTCCTAAGAGGTTTTCTTTTTAAAAAAGAAAAGTCTTTCTAGGGAAATGTCGTTGCTTTAGAATTCTGGGAGTTTTCTGCATTTGGTTCCATCACAGAAAGGAGTAAAGAACTAGCGTATAAGAAATCAATAATGACCTTCTGTCCTGGTTGTCAGCCCTATCAAAGAAACGTTATTTTAAAGAACTTCTACTTGATCGCGAAAATCCTTCCGTAATGGTAATAAATTACCGCTTGATAATGTCTTTCAATTCTCGTACTATATTTATTAATACAAAATTTCTGCATACGTAAGTTTTCGGGTTCTACAAAAAAATAGTTATTATTATATTTACATTTATGTTCTGACAACTACGCCATAAACTTCTTCTGACCGTCTCAGAAATGGTACAGATTCCATCTGGCCGAGAAACTTCTTGAACAATGAATGAGGAAGTAGCGGTTATGACTCTATTATAAATACTATTCATTCCTCTGATGAGAAGAGATGGAAACAGTTCCGAGCACGTAGCTACGTATCCTCACTTCGATTCGTGGTATGTTGTAGATCATACTTGTCAAAAGACAGCAGCTTAAGTCTAATCTTGCTGAGAAATTCATTAAAAGTCTTTCTTTCCTATATGAAGGACCGTTGAAAATTGAGAAATTTCTTACAGAAAATACGTTATTGCTGAGGAATGTTGAAGATACTAATGATGTCCGTACGTCACATGTTAGTACGGTTAAGAACTTTCGTGAATCTCGTCAGGATGTTAATGCTAATGTTTCAAATTAAATGCATTGCAAATATTTTCTACAGTATATTTATGTATTTTGTTAAATGATGCTTGTTTATTTAGAGTATGTTTGTTATACTTTGTGCTGTGTTGGTTTTCTTTGTTTTATTCCAGTTTCCTGCATGTATGGTAATCCATAGTACTGCATATGCCAAATTTGTAAATGAATTGTTATTCTGGAATGGAAATTAAATCTTCAACTTTGTAAAAGGAAAGAGAAAAATCAATTTAGTATTACGTTGTATCAGTATATTTCGTATTCATTATGTAAAATTATGTAATGGTATTCATTTTGATTGGAGAAGATAATAATTACTGGTTATATGCGCTATTGTTATATACGCGCGTAACTATTGTAAAATTTTGCTAATTGTCATTATCGGGGGATTTTGGTATGGTTCCTCTTGGAACTCGATTCATAATTTAGTAGTGGTTGTAGATAGATTTCTTTCATATGGGAGTAGGTAGGCGAGTGGTTTTTAGTCTCCCTAGCAATTTTCTTTATTTTTCTTCTAGTTATTCTTTCTTCTATCTTTTCTTTCGACTTTAATGGTTTGTATGGCATTTGAATGGTTGAGGATTTTTTAAACTTATAAATGGAGTTTGGGGAGGAGCCTTGTCAGCCTTTCTCGATATTTGAAATTATTTGGTTCATATTATTCGTTGATTTTGGAGTGTAGTTTTTATAAACGTTTCTTAGGCAGGTCTAATATGTAATTACTTAATTTTCTCCGTTGTTACCAAAATTAATTTGAAAGAAATGTGTTCTTAAATTAAAAAGCTCTTTCTTGTTAGAATTGAAGCTTTGAGTTATGACTCATCTTCTCTCATTATTATCACGGCCAGGAACACATTTTCTGTAGCGATGTTTGTGCCATCTATAGGCACTTTTGTGAATTAATTTTCTGTGAACGCGGGGTATTGCTCTGAATTGTTAGATTAATTTTGTCTATCGATTGGTAAGAAAGTAGTTTATAGTTGGTGAGGAATTTGTGTGTAATCCTCAATATGAAGTTTAATTCAACCACGAAAGTTGAATGCCAAGTGGGTTGTTAAGCACGTATGTCCATATCATACAAGTGTAATGTATTGCGGTTTAAATGGGATATTTTATTATTTCTTTGGATAATATTGGTATCATCGGTGAGGATTGTCGATTTGAAATTTAAAGCTAAACTGGGAACTATTTCTCAGATGGGTTAAGGAAAGCAGTGGTTCTATGGAATTGGCAAGATTAGTCCATTCTTTCATTTTTTTTGTATTTTTGATAATTGTTAGTAGTGGTAGTAATTATCCTACAAGGAAGTGTAGACTAGATGTATGTAATTTTGATCAGGTGAATGCAATCAGTGACTATTCTTTACATAAGAATCGGCACCTGGAAATTGCCCATGATAGAAAAGTGAATCAAATGGTCCTTTTCCCTATCAAGCATATCATACTGTTAACGTAATTATTTTCTTTTATGAAGTCTTGCTCAGTATAATTAATGTTATGAAAGTAGGTAAGGCAAGACTAAAATTTTCCTACATTTTTTTAAAGTGAGGAGTTAGTGACATTTAAGGCAATTTTGACCTTATCTGATTTCTTTCAGTTTACGTTTGACAGTTTAAATAGCGTAGGGTCAGATCTTAATCTTTCATTATATTAGTATTATTTTCAGTTTTCTTTTTGACTAGAGAAGAGTCATTATCCTTAGTATTCAGGAGTTACGATGTAGTAACTAATTTGTTTTATTATAGATACTTCGTTTCACGTAAGGGTATTATCAAATATTTTGATACCTCCTTCATGCCACAAATAAAGGACACGCCATCCATGTAACACGTAAAAAGGAGATAAACATGTATTTTATTAAAAGTTTAAACTGTATATCAATAAATAATTATTGTAATTACGAATGTATGCGGTAATGGTTAAGTGGATATTTTAAAAAAATAAAAAAAATGTAATACGGAGCTAATAAACAACCGCTAAGTAGTTGATATTTCACAAACAACACTTAAATAGTCGTTAAATAAAATGCTTAAATTAACAGGTAACGCAAGGCAAGAGACAAACCAAGTGACGTCAAAATAGCAATTGTATATTACAAAAAAGGTAAATGCGCTAACATTATCAAAATTAAAAGTCACTCTCAAAAACATAAATATCAGTGTCAACAGGCATCGCTCTCGCATTCAGTTACAATTACATTAACAGTCAACACTACACTTACACCCGTGAAATTACAACTTAAAAAAAATCAACATGTGCAAGTAAGTAAAATTGTTATTTAATTCTGTCTTGGTTGCCTTGTGTTACTTGTTGGTACTCTACAAAAATTTATTGCAAACTTTAACAATCTTTTAACTTTGTTAAAATTAAAACCAATGTACAACTGTAAAATATGAACAACTCTAACACCGTCTTTTACAGTTGTACAACAGCTCCAACCTCTCACCGACATTGACGTTTCTTAAATTTGAGGACGTGGGGTATGAGGGGGCTGATCTATGTAGAATTTTTTCTAGGTTTGTTTAATTTTTTATTTTATTTTATTTTAATCTAATCCGGATAATAATAATCATTTTTCCTCCTCCTTCCCTATTTTCCCTGAGTCTGAGAGGCTTACTGTTACACAAGGGACCGGAGTCTTTGCGACTGATAGTAGAACCGCAGCTCTATTTTTTTTATTTTACGAAATCTACTGACATGGCATTTGATCTTATTGAAGTGTAAACCAAGTTCCCTTTGACAAGTGTGCCAAATTTACACAAGCTTAGCAAATCAAGCTCTCATCATGCCAAGACCTTTCGAAGGACACCTGAACCACCTTTTAACCCTAATAGTCCAAAAGATGTAATTTGCGCCCTTATCTCTGAAAATGCTTTTATCTTAGAAACCGCCCCGTAATCTGAATGATATGGGTTTGAGCTAGTCTCGCCGAGACCTTTCCAACGTCACCTCAACCACTTGAGTAGACATAGTACTGAACAGTCACAGCTCAGTGGTAGATCGTTGGCGTAGAATTTGGGAGGTCGTTTGTTCAGTCCCAGAGGACGATCATCCTGACTGAGGATTTACCCAGGATTTTCCTTCAGTCACACAAGGCAAGTCCCGGGAATGGATTTCAACTTAGATCCTGGTCAACACCTTCCCGTATCCTTTTCCCTGTTCTATCCCGGCCTGAACCTTAGATGCCTAAAGGCCATAAATGGAATTGACATTGAAATCCTAGACATAAAAGTTCCTGAGTTGAAAATTGTCGACAGATGGACTGACGGACAAAACGGGCGCATAAGGGTTCACAGCACTTTCGATTTTGTTGAAAGCCAGAATTTTTTGAAAGCGGCCTCAGAATTTGTTGAAAGTTGTTAGTAGTAAATGTTAATTTTAATTTTTCATCAGAACAAGCAGCTATGGCATAAGTCAGTTAGAATTATGAGAGACGACTTCTCTCTTCGAGCATTCTTCTGGGTAAATATGGGCTAGCGATCAGGAATTTAGTTACGGAGCGTTCCAGTATTAGCCTGATAAAACAGGAGAACCTCTCAGAATAGTATTGCTGGGATCGAACTTCTTCGCTGGTGCCACGTTAGCTGAGTTGGTAGAGAGTTCACCTCTGGTTTTAGCGGTCGTCAGATTTGTGGTGGACAAACACAGTGTGCGTGGGTTTGCTCGAAGTGCTCCCGTTTCCTCTCACTTCCTTCATTCCACCAATTCATCCTATTATCATCCATACGGCCTGAGCCATAGTTGCCTAAGGGTGTTAAATTCAAATTATATCTTCCCAGACTCACTGATGATCCGATGTACGCCATGTTCTGCACTAGACCGTGCTTATGATAAATCTCCGTGATAACATAAATTCTAATATCAATTACCAAAATATTAATTAATAATAATTATCTGATACTAATTGCACAGAAACAATTGTTGAAACATGACCAACTCGAACATTGACTGAAGACTAATCTAGCAAATTTGCTCTTTGCTTAAAAAAAAAATCCTTCGGGTCGTGAGGGCCCAGGTGTGTTAGTTAGGGGTTAACTAGACCCCGTATATTCCCATTTAGAGTACATGAAGTGGTTTCCAAGAAATGTTACACTATTAAAATAACGTAAGATATATCTTTTTTTTTTCATTATTTTCATAGTTACATTCTGTCCTTAAATTTAGAAGGCGTCAACATACTTTATAGGCACTCTTTGTAGTTGAACCTAAGAAATTTGAAGCGTTCAGGAAAAAAGGTGCGTTTTAGAATTTGCACTCGTAACAAGTAGTTGCACAGTGACAGCTAGCCGATCAGAAGGTTTCAATCCAAAATCTAAAAATCACCAAGTTATAGCGGTTTTAAGAATATGAAATAAATGAAAAACAAAAACAAAACAAAAAAAAAAAACACGATAAATTATAATTTATACATTCCCTTTTACATACATTCCCTTCTATCCTCTACGCTTCATTTTCGATCTTTTTATGTTGATTAGCTAATTTACTCATAGATCGTATTCTGGGATATGGGATTTTCTAACCGGAATTTTAAAACCACACGAAACGAACATGTCTGTCAAAAGTATGATTCTTCTTAGTCAGGTCAAGAGTACTCAAATGAAAAAAGGAACCAGGTGATTTTTTTGTTGTATCAGTTTATTGGTTAACAACATACATTACAAACTTAACAATTAACTGTTAATGGCAAACTGAATCTTTCCCTACTGAAGTTTTAACAGAGCAATATTTCCAATACTTACGCAATAGTCTACAACATACTGCATTGAGCTACACAAATCAAAAAATTTGTTTCATAGACATTATATTTCTCATTGGTACATGAGTAACACTATTTTAGACAACAAATAAATTTTCTGTTTTGTTTGACCATTATTTACAGTGTTCTGCAACTTACTCAGAAAACGTAAGATATTAAGGTTCCAGTTATTAAAGCACTGCAATTTTACACTGAATCATTAATTAACAACACATTGAAACTCAACGATCATAAAATCAACATAATTTACAAATAAATCAGTAGTGTGAACATACCACCGCAGGTATTTATTTACTTAGATATTCTTAGCTGCTTTCGAAAATCTTATTTTGCGCTGAAAACGTCTATATTAAGTGGTGGACAATCATATACAGAGACTATTCTGACCAACACAGAGCTTTTGAGACTAGAGACACGCAGAGACTAGATGCTATTCCAGTCTCGGCGCTGTGTATGTGAATATTTTGCTCGTACGTGTCGGGTCCATTGGAATATAGAAGTTTAGCTCTGAAAACAAAATTAACACATCTGCCAAATCTCGTTAATATGCTCTGTATTTAACAATAGCGATAAAGAACAGAGGCTATATTCTAAATAGGAGAGCAGTATTCCGGTTTAGATTAAGGTTTATGGAACACACTAAGAGAAGTAATTAGTTTCATGACACTGTTAGTTGTGGCCGTGATATGTTTAGTAGAGAGCTACTGATCATATGGTCGTGATATGATCAGTTTGTCATTAAGTATGACACTAATATATTTCTAAAAAATTAGATATTAATAAGAATAGTGTTCGTAAAGTAGAATGACAAAATTTCCATCTTTTGAAACGAAATTCTTAGAGTGGGAAGCTTTAAAAAATTAAGGGTCATTTATATGTGTTATTACACAAATCAACTATTTGAGATATATCCTACAGAAGAAGGAGAGTGTCATTATTGGTAGTAGCTTTTCTAAAGATTTTACAATCAGAAGAATATTACTGTAAATTGAAGTGGACGACGATTATCAGTATATAGATGAATTAATAGTGGAGCTAAATTACTTCCTTGTGGTACACCAAATAACACAGAAATATGTGGAAGAGAAATTAGGAAGAACCGCACGTAGTTCACGATTAGAGAGATAACATCATAAGTACATCACATCAAATTCATAATTATCTTAAATACACTTAAACGCACGCTTAAACAATTCTGACAAATTAGTTAAACAAGAGCTCTTAAGTAGAAAGTCGTGTAGAACAGTATTTAAATTCGAAGAGACAATTTGTTTTCAAGCGTATCCTTTAATACCTTTTTATCGACCACAGAAAAAGGCAAAATTAGTAAGTCTGTACGAAGATATATTAGCATAGACCTCATGAGCAGAGCAATGGTGTACAGAGCAATGGTGTGAAATGGAACAAAGGAGATAATTAATTTCGTCAGGTGCAGTGATAATTGAAATCAGGACAGGATGACATATTGGCCGAAGATGAGGAAGAGTAGATAAAACTGGCTGAGTGGAAAAACTTGTAGAAACGTCGTCATTGAAGAATTCTGCTTTATGCTGTTCAGAGGCAAGTACCGTGTCCTGTTTCATCTCCATAGGAACTGATAAGTGTTGCTTTTTTTTATTTGCGAACTACCAAGACTTCCCTGGATTAGCAGTTACTTCATCTGGTAAAAATATATGAAAGTTGAAGATGGAGAAGCATAGAACACTGCTATATATTGTATATATTCTGTATAGACCAGTATACAAACATGGCGGTAGATAATCCCGTGGCAATGGTGTAAGAAACGAGCGTGTAGTTTTATGTAAAAGGCATAGCGGTTTTAACCCCAATATTTAATTTTAAAAAAATGTAGAAACCGTGCCCATGAACGCTTTATGACCTTCGAGGACCACACAAAGATCGACAATTACAATTCAATCTTGACCATGTGCAAAATAAATCTGAATCGTATAATGGATTATAATAAGATAGAGATTACTGCAAATTAATTCGCTCAATCTAATAATGCTGCGAACCCAGAAGATTTAGCTAAAGTTTTAGAACATCAAAATATATTAATGTTCATACTTTGCTGAGTAGCCAATTCACAACATATTTTTGAAACATGCAAATATATAACCGTAGAGGCTTAGTGCCAATGGGAGAGTGCTATACAGTGACAAACTATTGAGTCGCTATCTCCACTAATTGGTGGAAAAAACTACCTGGTATCAAATGTGCAAACAGACCTCTTTCTATAGTCATGATGAACGAGCTAATAAAAGACCATACTATCCACCTTTTCACTCTTAGTCTTTGACGATCTGTCTTTTGGAATTGGGGTGCTTATTTAGCTCGGTAGAGCTTTGTCAGTCAACTAATTAACTAAAATTATTTTAGGAATTCTTTATTTTTTAATACAGAGAAAGTGACAAGGTACCCTATTAATAAAAGTTTGTAAACAATGAGACAGATATTATTAATTTAGCGTTATAAAATCTACAACTATTCATCCCATTTCATTTTCAAATCTGAAGCAATTAATTTTAATATATATATATTATTACACATCAAATTCTTACTAACACACACGCATGCTTTATAATGGCTACTATTGGCTTCAATTTTAAAAGATGATACTTTCCTAATGGTCAAAATTACTATATTTTTTTAAATGTGCTTTTAGATTTGAGATTTTATTCCTTCAGCACAATAACAGTAGAACATTAGATACATTGAACATCTTTTTATCTATTATCGTCCAATAGGTGATTGTAGAACAAATGAAAAATATTTCCTTTCAAGAGAACGTAAAAATAACCGACTGTACAAGGATATTTTAAATCAATTCTTCACAATAATAACTTTGTCTAGTCTACCTAAATTTTATACCATGAATTACAGAATTATTTGCACTATGAATTAAAATCACAATCGCACAAATTGCATAGCTTAGATGTAAAATATTAACAGAAACTATACTATATATCTGTTACATAATAAAATGCAAAAGATAGATAAAAGTTACATAGAACCAATATACAAACTAGTTTTGAGGAAATTCCCAGTACGATTCAATGGAACTGCAGACGAAAATTCCTGTAAGATACTGTAAGTTTCTTGATCTATATCACTTTCGCAGCATTTTCCAAACACATATATTTAAAAAATACAACATATCTTCATTGTCCTTAAAATCACTATTCACTTAAACCGATTTCAATAATGTTCTCACAATTCTATATGCTTTCAATCCATTTTCAGGAATATGAAAATTGGTCTAAGAATTGTATAGTACATAATCTCTGCTGCACTCATTAGACTTGCTCCAAGAAATAGTCCCCACACGCCACCAAGAGATACTGAAATTATATGATAATATTATATAATGTTGCGCTGGCAACGTATATTAGTTCTGTGTTTTCACACTACGGGAAAATGTTTGATATGGACAATTCTTATGCCATTTTTATGAATTCGATTATTCATTCAAATAATAATTATAATAATAATTTGAATTTGAATTTATTTGGGCGTAAAAATTACCATATAGCATATAGGCCAATACATGTCTCCCATTACAAAACATTAATAGATAAAATACATGTAAATAATATAAAAGGGAGCAATCATAAATGATGCAAGATAAACACATCGATAATACATATTCAACAATAAAATATCATACAGAATAAAGACGAGGTTAGATTTAATAAAAAGCTATCACTTGTCACCAAAATAAGAGGTTCACAAACTTGAATTTACAAATCCAATACATATTTTATAATTTTGTTTCTTAAAGCTTTTAAATCATCACTGAATATACAACAATAATAATAATTATTATTATTGTTTTAATTATAATCAACTAAAGTACTTGGGAACCAAATATTTTTCGTCATTCTTGCTTTGACAAACTACTACATGCATTATTTCACTACCATAATGTTTTGTACCTTTTTATTAGAATTTCAAATGAAACTGCTTTTGTGACAGTATTTTGAGAAATTGGAGGAACAAGTGAGGAAAACGAACTTGACAAAGAAGTGAGATGACATTCAATTTATAATTTACTTGTACGATTTGACGAACAATGTCTCATATTGTTAAAAAGTTTTTACGCAGGTTGGAAACACGAAAAATGAATATGTGAGAATAAGAAATATACTAATGAATGCGATAAAAATTAATAGAATAAATATCGAATGTTATGTTCTGTGATGGTAAGAGATTCACTAATTCTTCACTACGTAACTGACAAACAGAACACATTCATGTAATTCAATTAACACACCAAACTATAAATACGACTGACTCAATTCTGAGGTGAGGAAAATCCTTGGTAAAGTGGTAAATGATAAACCCGAAATATTTCAGCACAAGCAGTACATATATTTATAAAGCCGACGAGTACGATAGTACATGTATCTATCAAGGTGTGAAGACAGGTCTGTTTATTTTGTCTTGCATCCTTTACTAACCAGATCCAACATAGCTTGCACATGCATCTTCATTTTTAAATTACCTGAGTCAACATTTACGTAAATCCAAAATAAAAAAAATAAATAAACAAACAATTTATCCATGTCAGGTCGTACGCCTTCTAACACCGATGATTTTCAACGGAGGGAATGATTAATGTTTTAAGAATTTACACCTTTAAACTAACTTTTGAAAACTTACCAACAATATCCAATTTACCATGCACTACCCGCAATTGTGTCCTGAATCGACCTAACTGAAAAGCGAATCTCTCATTCAGCTGAGTGTAGCCTTCCTTTGCACTGGAAAGTAATATACAAATTTAATTAGATCATTGAGAGAAGAAAAACTATCTAGTCAATTAGAATCAGCAAATACCATGTAAAAGACGAAATCACGAAATTATGATCAATTACACTTTCCAATTATAGATAAACGAAACATGCATTACAATCTTTAGGTGCGATTTCATGGATGCGTATTTGTCATATGTCCAAATGATCAAAAGGTTGAAATATTCAATGTTTCCGTTGTGTCGTGTGCACAAAGTTGATTCGTAGGCTGTTGCAAATAATTAATCAACTTTTGTCTTCTTTGAAACTGAAAGAACCTTGTTTGGTTTTACTTCTTTAGATAGTGATAATCTTAGTTCATACACAGCATTTCTAAAACAAGTTTGTTAATTAACGTTTCATTTTCATAATTCACTTTATTTTTAAATAAATTACGTGCAACATAATACTACCTCACACATTGATAGAAGTTATATTTATATTGTATGTAAAGAAATATTCCCTTTAAATATTATAATCATAGCTCAAGGAAAGTAACGTGATCCACCAGAGCTTTCAAACTAAGGAAATCATAAATTTGGATATCAATTGAATTCAGTAGCTTAGGTAGGATCTACTGAAAGAGAGGCGAAATAACTTTGCATATTATTTCGAGAAAGTAAAAATGTACAATCACTTTCAATAATAAGTGGAGGTTGAAGATATAAGAAATGCTATCTCTTTTCTCCAGAAGAATTGTTTCACTGTACACCTAATAGTTAGATAACTAGCCTGACAGTACAAATATGCACCAAGTCATGGTGTGCCAGGATATTCCTCCACTTCGAGGAAGAAAGATGAGTCGTTGAGTATCATTTGGAGATCCACGAGATAGGTTGAAATTGCATTCACGTTAAGTTCTAAGAGATAGGAATTAATGCAAAGAAAAGGAAAATAATAATATGGACATCATGCAGGAATCATCATTATTTAATGCAACAAAACTTGTTCAAACACACACACACAAAACTCTCTCTATATTATTTTCATATATATATATATATATATAGCGAGAGAGAGAGAGACAGACAGAGAGAGAGAGAATTTACACAAATACACATAACCGAACAAAAATAGAGAAAGAATAAGATCTAAGAAATGAGTAATGCGAGGGAAAGTTAAATTAGCCATGAAATAACTTTATTGATGTATTATGACCACACACATACTTATTAATCTCTCAACTGTCCAGTGACGCATCTCGCAGCGAGGGCATCATTCTGACACAAGTATATTTTTAAAGAGTCGTGGATTAACTGGAAATCGAACCTAGATCTACAAACTGAAAGTATAACATGTTAACCACTATACTACATCAGACTTAGTTCCCTACTTACTAAGACCATGTTTTAATTGTATTTGTGTCAGAAGGAAAAAAATCACGCCAGTGGTGTGGGAAAGTCTTATTCACTACTTTGTATGTTTGCTTAGAAGCTTTTGCAAGGTCATTCAGTTTGACGTAATAGTACAGAGAGCTTGGTTGCTTGCTCGCAATTCTACACTTTAGTCATTTCATGAAAAAAAGTTACCATTGTCTTATTGATTAGCAGAAAAAGTGTTCTAGTCTCTATGAGGCCTCGAACTCATGTTACTTTCGCGTTGATTTAGGAAGCAAACATCTTAAGCATGAGCTATTTTTATTACTGAGAAGATATTACCAAGATTTGTCTTATTAATACACCACCAAATTGAGTCATGCGAATCGGATCATAGTTAAACACACTTACTGCTTGTGTAAGGAATGATATTTATTCCATCTGTGCAGTTGTTTTCGTAAGAGAA